>LUCM01010973.1:85180-133613 GCA_008360955.1 Fasciolopsis buskii
CGTGGTCATAATTACTCACCGATCTTTCGAACGATGACACCGATGTGGATGCTTACTGAGGCGATTCAGATCAAATTGTTCTGCCTCGAAAGAATGTCTCGTTCAAATTATGAATGATAAAAGGTTAATAACACAGCGTTGTTGGTAGAAATAATGTGCCAATGTTTCGACTACCGTGGGTAGTCTTTCTCAAGGCAGGTTTTACAGTCAAATGACTGTGGGAACGTTCACATGCCAACTGATGTTAAGTTGTCTGTGTGTGTTTGTGAGTGTGTACTTTGAACTGTGGATCGGATGACGGAATAGTTGTCTTTCACGTCATGCGTCCCCGTGGTGGTGGGGTCAGCTAGCGTCGTGACCTTTTGGAATGTTTGTTTCTCAAAGATGTTAGGGCTTCCCATATCTCCGAAATCTCTGCTCCGTCGTTCCGATTGAGGCGTGTGGGGTGGGGGCTTATCGCCAGAGCCTCGGCAAATTTACTTCCAGTGCAGGTTTTGAATTCACGTTGGAGTACTTTTGTGTTTTCATAATCTATGTTATGTCCCCCTGCTATGGCATGCAAAGCGATGGCTCAATCGCGCCTTATCCGAAGGTCTGCACTTTTCTTTCCTTCTGTGTTCTGTTATCCGTGTCATCAGTTGACTGCTGGTTTGTCCAATGTATTCTGCTGGGCATTCTTTGCAACTGATTTTGTAGATGCAGTTATTATGGTCATGTACACCCACTTCATCTTTTGCCCTTGATAATTGGTGCTCTAAAGTATTATCCATCCGGAAGAAAGTGTGAATATCAATGTCACTGAGGGCCTTTTGGAATAGCTGTAAAATTTTTTCGTTCGTTAGCTAAGCAGCAATCGTTTGTCCCAGGTTTGTGCCATTTCGGGTGCCATCTTTACACATTAATTATCTTCCTTACTGCGAAAGAACTGGTTTATTCTGTTTTCATGGTTTCCAGTGACGAGAAGCCATTTGGAAATTAAATGTTTGCCAGCCCGTCAAACCACTCTCTGATTTCGTAAACCATTGTTATGTGGTTGCACACGGTCATTTCAGAACATTTAAGTCTGTTCGAACCCAGCTGTACTTTTGCACGCTATACAGCAATCTATCTTGATCGAAAAGTACGCAGTTTTTAATGAAATCCAGTTCATGGATGTTTATCGATGGTGCCCACGGAACGAGAGACTATTCAATAATCTCAGACACTCACCTATAAGTTTCACATCTAAACTGGCCCAACAATCATCTGTAACGAGTAATCTATTTCAGAGCATTACTGTCTTGGTCCAGGCTGCATATCATGGATTTAAAGAGCACGGACTTTGATCAGTGAGGTTTATTTATGCTTCCTTACTGACCAAACATCACAGAGAGTTGCTTTTGAGGTGTTTTTGAGGGACAAATGATCATGATCGTAATCATCCGCAAGTGATGTAAATCACCTGTCAGCCGGAGCATTGGTTTTTGTTAGTCTGGATTATTTGTCAAAACTATTTATGTGAAACCAGTAGGATCGATTTAATGGCAAGAAGGGAGAAAGACATTGGAGGCGCGGCGCATATATTGAGAGATATCTGTGTGTTGTGGTCAACGGTTAGGTTTAAACTTTCTGACTCAACTTTTTATGGTTCTCTTGAACACAATTAGTGAATTTTTGTCAAGATATATAATGATGTAATGGCATGAGTACGAATCACTGAAAACGAGCTTGTTCGCCAAATAGTGTTTTCTCAATATGCTCAGAGGGATTTTTCAAAGAAAGTGACTTCTCATGGTGGTGGTGCATCGTTCTATTGTCGTATGTCATGTGTGCTCATGGTTGGATAAGTACTGTTTCGAAGCCATCTAGAAGCGCGCAAATTTGGTCCAACTGTCTGCTGTTCTCACAACAAACGTTTTGATTTCAGTAAAGCATTTCACTCGTGCAACACTTTCGTTTACCGTGGAGGGGTGGGATCTTTAGCGAATAATCCAAATAGGCAAACTGAAGCCGAGGTCGACAACTGGTAAACGAGTGTTCAGGCGGTCTTGCTCTGTGCGCTGTGTGCGGAGGCGGTGTGACATTTTCTCTGATTGGAAGATATTCAATGCTATTGTAGTTAATTTTTTTGCGCTTGTGAGATAAGGCCTGTTGATCAACTGTCTGTTCCCCATCGTCGTTGTTTGAGAAGTGTCTTGTCACTTTTATGAATAAACAAGTCATAAATCCCTGTTCCTTATATAACGCTTATAATTACTCGGCTGATGTTTTCTATGCTTGACTGACTACCCTTTGAACTCCACCTTTCAAGCAAAAACTTCCGGCCAACTTTACACTCGCCAAGCACCAGGCTCAAACTTCGGTCTTATTAGGGCGCATCGGCACTATATCTTCCATTGCACCAGGAGTTTGAATCCCGCGTTTCCCATCGGGAAGACGTGTGTTGCCACTGTGCCACTAGCTGCCGCTCAGCAGCCCAGGCTCAAACTCTGGATGTGACGGAGGATGTGCACCAATGATGAGTTCTTATAGGAGCCAAAGTTGAGTCTCAACTCAAATGTAAGATGGACTGGATGATTTAAGGTTTGTATTTGAAAGATGGAGTCCGAAGAGCAGTCGGCCAAGCGTACATATTCTTGTTTTCTTTATTCTTCTCATGCGTTTATCAAATAAGACTCAAAAGCTATGAAAATGCGGGAAAATTCTGAAGAGAGATGCCTGATAGTCGAATAAATGTACACAAAACGTGAGTCCACAAAGCATTCTTTTCAGCCGTCGTGTTACCAAATTTACGGCTGGCTGAATTTCTATTATTTGGCTGATCTTCGAATTAGATACATTTTCCCAGTCACTGATGGATCCCACTGCTGTTTGTATTTACTTGTATCGTTAGCCTTCACAACATTATATAAGGCTAAAATTCAGGCATTTGGGCGAAGCTCGAGATCACTCGTAAATCCCCAATCGAAAAATTGTCATGTTTCGTCAACTCGCCGAGGTTTAGCGGAAGAGGCGCAAGTACCGATCAGCTGGTCACCAGACCATTTGAAGCAATGCTGTTTTCTGGCAGGTTGCTTTGCGCTGCGTTGCGCACAGGCTAGAAGTGCATCCTCGTACATATATATATATATATATATTTATAGTATATTTATATATATATACTATTTAGGTTTTCTACACCGCTAATCAAATTCTCCCCATTGGAAGCCCTAGTTGATCACAAACTTCTTCCCAAAAAATGATGTTACTTGTCGTTTCACTAATAAGGAATGTCAAAGATAAAACGGAGAAATAGAATTTTAACGTTTTGTCCGTTTAGAGGTACCTTTTTAACTTTTTTGACGTTCTTTAGTTCTTTTTCTTAGCGATGCCTGTAGGAGGCATTAGAACGGAACAGCATAAATCGTTGCCTTCATGCGATATCAGTTCAGTTCAGTCAACTCGCTTGGGTTCTGGTTGCTGTCCCACGGTGCCCTCTTTTCAGAAGAAATCAAGATAAGAAATAATAAAAATCCAAATACAAGGTAATGACTTAAAGAAGTGCATAAGAAAGGAAAGATTTTAAATTCAAAAGCATCACTGGCTGTGGCATTGAGCTATGTTACCTGTTTTATCCAGTCCTCGCGTTAGAGGTCTCGTGGACACCAACCCGGTAATCCAAGTGGACCAACACGAGCCAGTCCATTGGCTAAGCTGCTCGTACTTTTACCATCTCAACGAACGACCACCTCGATTCATCTTCCAACCACTCCCTGTTTAGGAGGACAACATACAGCCAGGCTGGCGTTTTGTGGCCATGTGCAGTTACATGAATCTATTCTTGTGCAATGTCTCCTCCGATTGAACCGTAAGCCCCAGTACTTTACGCTGACCTGTGAGTCACTGACAAAGTTCTCCTACCATATCCTACTACAACTACCAGGACGTCAGTGCCCAAGCACCTTCGTAACCCAAGTCAGTTGACTTCCTGTTTGAGTAAATATCAATGCCACCGTGATCACCTAAGTAACGGAATTCATAAGAAAGAATGAGAAGAACACGAACACTTGCTGTGATGGACTCTATTGGGGAATCATCGTATGGAAAACTTGGCTTCGGTTCTTCCCATTCGGCGATCGGACAATTGAAATAAATTTCTCCGGCATGCTATATGCGTTTTAATTTTATTGAACCATCATTGACGCATAATAGACGCATTCTGTCGGCCAGAATGGTGCTCGTTCTAATGAACCATATTTTGAGCTCATCAGTCCAAATGTTTGTCTATCAATACCGAGATTAGTATAAAATTATCGCAAAAACGATGCCTCCTGTGAAGGCTTTTTTATTTCTTTCTAATCAGTTTCAGTTCTTACAATCATTAACCGTGAACCAACTTGCGTTGTCCACTGAAAGAAAAAAAGAACGGGGAATGGCGAAGAGTCAATTGGAAGATCATGAGCTAAAAACTGTACAGAAGAGAAAATATTCCGAATGCAATGACGCCGTCACCTACCGGACGGAGCCGTCTCACTTATTGTCTTTGGCCATCGCTTGGGAGGTTTCATAACTCCCAACTCGATATTCTAGGCGAACCAGTTTACTGGTTAGGGTTTTCATTTTTTTTCAGTCATCGATTGGGCCACCTCAGCTCATTCTCCAATCATTAACTGCCTCGCAAAAAAGAGTACAGCGAGACCGTCTTACTTCGGGCATGCGGCTCACATGTCCCAACCATCTCTTCCGAAGATGGGACCTTGGAATCTTTGTCGGGATAGCATGGGATAATTCCACCGTTCGCTTACACAGTTTAGCGATGCAGCCACCAGAGATCAAACATTTACGCATTTGCATTCTTGGCTACTGAAAAATGTTGCAGTAGCGTAGTTAGAAAGATGTAAAATGTCGAAGGCCGTGCAGACGGACACCAAGATAAGCAACCGCATCACCACGTTTGTTGCGATCTCAACAATATCATTTTTCATGAAATAATTCCCCATGTGATATCATCGCTCAACTCATCATTAAGAAACTATGGAAGCACTGTGCAACTGTTTCTCAATGGTGAGTTGAGCGATGATATCACATGGTGAATTATTTCATAAAAACATCCAATCTCCTACTGAGCGTAGCTGGCCAATGACCTCGCGGGTTCAGACAGTTACCCTTTCCTCTATCATCTGTGATGTTGTTCTTTAACTGATTGCTCTCGTTCACCAGAATAGTTTGTCGCGTGCTGGTCTTTCTGCACACAATTGCTAGTTATTACTATGTGTATAAATAAACCATCAAATGCACGCCGTCTGCCTCGGATAGGAACAAAATCGACTTTGAATTTTCCCCTTGGTTTGCAGAATATCATTTATTTGGCGATTCTGAAGGAACTGGCAGTAACTCCAATTGGATTTATCACCGGTTCAAGGAAAGTATGGAAACTTCAACTGAAGTCACCATGCTTAGCATAGACTAGACAAAAATGCGTGATCAATTGATCACGTATTTCTGCCAAGATTGCATTGCCCTTGCTTGAAATTCCAACTTGAAAGAGTTCACTTGAAGTTACAATCGTTTTATTGAACTTTGAAGACTGTGTGGCTTGCTGCCCACTTGGGATGCTTAAGGCATACATTTTCATTTCGGTCCTTATGTGCCTTTGTTTTATTGTAGCAACTTAACCATCCCAATGTGATCAGTTATTTGTCTTCTTTCGTGGACAATAACGAGTTGATCATCATCCTCGAACTGGCCGATGCTGGTGATCTCCTACACATGATTACAGTGAGTGAATGTTTTTGCCTTATATTAATGTTTAGTCTTGTTTTTTGGTCAGTCTATCGCCGTCGCTAACTATAGCGACTTCAGTCGGTCGCCCTAATTCACGTCCAGTTCCACTCCGCTTATCCAAGCGAGAACGACCGTAATGGTCTCTGCCCCCTCAACGCGACTGTCTTCTTTATTTGTCATTATCAAGCGGTTTACATAGGTCTACGCAGAGTACGGTCCATTGGCTGGTTCTGCACTCTTTCGGGCATATTATCTCTTCTGTGATCTTCACTTCGGACGCGGCTCCCGTTCGCCTCTGAGCTTGCCCCAAGTCAGGCAAGCTTTTTGCTGTTCCGAAATTGGGATGTATAGTGTTGGTTCCCCACCTTGCGCCCTGGTGTCTAGTCTCTCAAGTCTTTAGCACGTACATCATTCATCTGAATGCCTTGGGCTTGTCGGACAATCCTATTTCCCAAGCCTGGTCCACCCTCATTGCCACATAATGTAGAGGAGGCTGCGATCGTAAGGAATGAAGACGTTAATCGATCCCGCAACACGACCCAATTAGAAGCAGCCCTGCAAAGGAGCAACAACGACTATGTCAAAACCGTCCAACAGACAGAGGCGGCGTTGACAACAAACGGGCGCAACAGAGCCAGAACACGACTCCACCAGCTGAGAGCTTTTTCAAATTGGTAGTCAGACCCAACGGAGCCAGAAGGACCAAAGTAACGAAAGCAAGGATGTTCGGCACACGGTCTAATCGGACTATGAGGGCTCAGCTAGTGAGAACAAGAAACTTGCGTGATTCTGGCTTGGAATAAAACACTTTGCACGCTCACGCAAGGCGTAGGAAATAGGGCTAGTTTCCCTGGTCCATGGAAGCGTGAACCGCCCTCATGTATGCTTACTATAGGGACTCTGTTACCGTGAAGTGAGACACCGATTATACCCATCTGCAAGAAAGGCACACAGAGTGACTGTATCAATCAGCATGGAACTCGTTTATTTCCGATTGTTACTAAGGTCTTAGCCTCGACAATCCTGCATCGTTTGATACCGATTCGTGAGATTAACATCCGCGAACAACAGACCGGATTTCGTCCTGGTCGAGTTTGCATGGATCAGATATTCATGATTCGCCAAGTACTCGAAACGCGCCACACACAGCAGCCATACAATCATAGTGTTTCTGGATTTGAAAGACGTGTTGGACTCAGTGGATCGGACAGCACTATTCAGTGCTCTCCACCAGAATGGTATGCCAGCGAAGTTTGTGAACCTATTGCGAGCATTGTACTTGCATACGTGTGTTCGCGTGAAGGTATACGGTGAACCATCAAGTTCATTCGAAACGACTAGCAGTGTTCGTTCAGGGTGACCCATCTCTCCATTCTTGTTCAACTTCGTCATGGACGAGATGATGGAGGATGCTTTAGGAGATCTGTGGGATTTAGGAGTCGAATTGGGAAATGGTGAGAAGCTGTGTGATCTAGATGATGATTTTGTATACACGTTCGAATACGCGGAACATGTACAAAGTGTAGTAGCCAGACTCTCGGTTTTGCATGTGCTTTGCACCTTCGAAAGGGCTGGACGACAGTAGTGCTGAATTTGATAGTGGATGGAGAGGAACTAACGAATGTAGACCGGTTTAATTATTTTGGTAGTTGCATGCCGTATAATGGAGATTGATGGAGGATGCTTTATGAGATCTGTGGGATTTAGGAGTCGAATTGGGAAATGGTAAGAAGCTGTGTGATCTAGGTTACGACGAGGACGTTGTGTGTCCGTTCGAATCCGCGGACCATGCACAATGTGCAGTAGATAGACTCTCGATGTGTGTAGTTCGGTTCGACTTGTGTTTCGCACCTTCAAAGTGTACAGTGTTGTTACAGGACCGGACGACAGTAGTGCTTAACTTGCTAGTGGATTGAGAAGAACTCACGATTGTGGACGGTTTCACTTCTGTTGGTAGCTGCGTGTGGAACGATGGTAGCTTGGCAATAGAAGTATGCACGCGTATATGCAGGGATCGAATGGCTTACGCTGGACGGAAGCACTTGTGGAGTGAGCCTGATGTTTTGTTGAAGTTGAAAGAAAGGTAGTGTTTACTGTTCTACAGTGTGCACATTTCTGTTGTATGTTTTTCGAGGCATGGAGTATGCGTGTGGGAGATGTTCGTCGATTGTAAGTTTTCGATCACGTATTTCTACGAAGTATTGCCAGGGCTAGGTAGTGAGTGAGTGTGTAAGTAATTTAGAAGTCAGTAATTTGATATTAGATAACGGTTCTGAGGCTACGTGATTTCATCGTATGAGGCTTAGTAGACTACGCTGGTTGGGTCGCGTGTTACGTAAGGCGAACACTCTTCCACCATGTTATGTCGTCAGGTTGTTGGCTGGAGACACTGAAGGATGTGGCATCGAACCGCGAACATTGGCGATCCTGTTTTCATTTTCTAACGATTCAGAACTATTGGTCACGTGCGTTTTTTCACTTGGACTATGTTCATTGTGTTGGATAATGCTGCGTTCTTTTTTTCGCATTGTCTGGATCCACTGCCTGTTTCCTTTGGATAATCTATTTTTGTGTAGAAATATATAATTCTGGGTAAAAGCCAGCGGTCAGCGAGACTTGCTTCAATTTTTAACGGTGAACAGCTTTTATAATTGATATTATTTTTATTATTATTAATGTTAATATTATTATTATCTGCGTTTGATATCAATTTTTTTGGAATTTACAGTTTGTTGGCTTCTTTAAGTCTTATTCTTTTAGGTGCGAAATGTGGACCATTTTCATAGAAACGTTTCGATGTGTTCGCTTGTTGTTGCGTTTCACATTAAATCAAAGGTGTACCTATAGCTTTTTAAATTTCTGTCTGGTGTATTTGATCCACCGTTTGTAGATTGGCTAAGCAGGACTACGAATACCTGCTGATCGCAATCAGTTTTTAACTATTACCGATGATAACCCCGTGTGCTCGGGATTTTTTCGTCAATATGACGAACTGGCTTATGTCCCATAAAACTCAAGGCACCCGAGAAATTTTGAAAAAGCATCCCAATTAACACGATAAATGCCGGGGAATGTGTTGCTGAAATGAATTAATCATTCAGAGAATCAAGGATGGCAACAAATTAAAAATTCTGATTTATTTCTGTTTTACAAACAATGGTATTTTAAAATGTGCTCTCAGCATTTGTTTTGTTTATGTCTGGGTCACGGTTAATTGCATTCCAAGATTAGTATTACATCGTTAAATTAAAATTGAACATTCTATTATTAGGATGCGTGGGTATTATAGTTCCGTTGGTTCAATCTTCAAAATAACGCGTGATGTTGTTGGCTTTGAACAAATCTGTTCCACTTTTTGCGATTGGGAGTTAACTTTGTTTAATTATATTTTTTTTCGTGTTTCCCTTTCGATCACGCGTTGTTCTGCTTGCCTCAAATTCACCCTCTTGTCTATTTGTCATTACATATTATTCCAATAGACTGCGTTAGTTTTATCGTTCATTAAGGCTTCTGAATTCATGGGATACTTTACTTTCGTATGTCAGTTCCGCTTTTGGGATCCCAGTCTTCTACTTGTCTACCTTGTTGCTTCATGGTTCACTGGCTGTAACAGAACCTAACCACGATACTCATAGATCGTGCGTCTGATTAAAATAACACGATGATCCAGTTTACCTTTTTATGTTTCCTGTTGTGAATTCAGGGAATAAACTGTTATCCAAAATAGCCAAGAAAAGAAACGTAGATCGAAACTCTGCCTTGGTCTGAGCTACTGCAAGTTGCAAAGTCATGTTTGTCACTTCTCCCTTTCCCTTGTGTTGAGCCCCAGTGGCTGACTATCGAACATGTTCATTCCACTGCACTCATCCATGATGCATGCCATAAGGAAATTTGAACAAACCACTGTCACTTCCTCATTCATTGGCGAGAATTGAAGAGTAGTTTTTACATTCCTTATCGTTCTCTGGGAAGCAGGTCTGCAAAACCAAACTGCAAACATCAAAATCGTTCGTATAAAGCGCGATAAGTCATGCATACCATTATTTTTGATGTGATATTATCTAAGGCAACACCTGTGGAGTATCTAGTGCTATTCATCATGTCGGCTTCCGCTTGCAATTGAAGGATTGAGTGGTTTGATTTTTGGTGTTTAGATTTAGATCTGTTTTCCCAATATCCAATTCTAGTTGAGACATCACGCCAAAGATTCTGATTGCGTTTTTTTTTTTGGATGTGAATCGTGTTACTGTCCGGTCTTCAACTCGAATGGTGACGGTATTTGAATCAGGCGCAAAAATGTTTCTCGTTTTATGAAGATTTCGAATGCAATCTTCAAGCGTGTGTGAATTCTTATGGGTAGTATCTTCAAATTGCATCGAGAAGAGAAACGGATTAGGTAACGTCTTTTCCAACCCACTCAAGGTTTTGGACACGCATTGAATAAACACTTCGGCGTAGTTTAACATCCCGATAACGTCTAGAGATAAGGTTTAAATGATTTTCACTATTTAAATTCAGCGTAAAGTCTGTTTTATTGCACGACGTTTTCTCTGTTCTATATGTCTTGGCTGTTTGGATTCGAGCATGCGCTTGCACAATGATACATTCGAAGGCGTCTGCTACGAATCCGTGCATCCCTTTTTCCTTCTAGATACCTTCAGTTCCAGTTCAGTTTGGATAACCGTTAACCTTGCACTGACGTGCTCTGGTTGTGGTTGCTACTTCACATTATCATTTCCTCAAACACAGTAAGAACGGGGAGTAGTGATAGGTTGATTGCGAAATAGTAATTTTAAGAACTACACAGAAGAAGAAAAGTTTCGAAAGCAAGAACGTCAGTGGCTGCGACACTTAGCCATATCACCTATTGTCTCCAACCATTACTTCGGGGATCTCGTTGACCCCAACCCGGTAGTCTAACTGCATCTACATGACACAGTCCACGATTAAGTTTTTCATGTTTTTTTTCCCATGTCATCAACTTGCCACCTCAAACCATCTTTCACTTATTATATGCCTCACAGAACAGCGTATAGCGAGACAGGAAGTCGTTCTGTGTGCATGTGCAAAACATATCCCAACAACTTAAACCTATTCTGATTTAGTGCCTGATCGAAGGACTGGACCCTGGAACCCAATACTTTTATGCCTAACTTTTGACTTACTCACATAATTCCCCTGCCATATTCAACCGATGCTATGATGTTCACTACAGAAAAATTATCACCGTTCGTTGTTACCATCTATCGAGCCTTAGCACAAGTGATAAAAGTCACATATACATTGAAGGATAAAAATATGCGTGGTTATTTTAAAGGCACTTGTTCTTCCCACGATATTCCTGCACGCCTTCGCCTCCATTTTACCGGAAACATTGAAATTTCAAACAACTTTCACTCAGTCTGGTTGCTCAATAAATTCACAAAACAAATCGGCTCAACTTGAATGAGATTTCGAATAGCGTATTTAACAAGCTAAGGAAATGTCGAGTGCTCTTGAACCTTCTTCATCACCTGCGTCGCGTACCGGTCTATTAGGCGTCGATTGTTTGGAGACAGCGTCGTAAAAACAATTCAACCGTAATCCATTTACATCCTAATTCAACAAAACAAGGTCAAGTGGCGAAGCATTATACAGGACAAGTCAAAATTATATTAGAAGTAAAGAGCATGCATTCATCGAGCGCATCGATACACCTTATACTTTTAACTGTAGACCTTAAAGTCTCGCGTCAGGGAATTCACATGGTATGGGAGCCAAACAGAACACCTAAGTCCCTAGATCACAAAGTGTGATCAGACATAGGATGAAACTGCATGGTAGGATCATTCGGCAGAAAACCAATAAACATTTGATGGGGTCATTTAGGTAGGCTTTTAAGCTTTAATGCACGCATGCTAGTTCAATTCGATTAGTCAATCACAAAGTGATCAAAATGATAATACATTAACGCACTCTGAGTTGCGTAACTCACAGACCCTTTATGTATAGAGTCTTCCCTTTAACTGTTGAGTCGACAACTTCGTTTTGCGAAAAACAACGTCTACAAGTCTAGATTTTTACGAATTAGGCATACCTTATCTACTCCAGCTAAACACTTCTAGCTGAAATATTTGTGTCAGCATGTGAAGAGTTCAAACATCTCAAATCCCGAAATCTAAAACCAACCATAAGGTTCAGGGTATTGGGGTCTTGTTCGATCCTGATTATATGGAGAAATCGACTTGTCCAATAAATTGTTAAATTCAGAAGGGACTACCATTTTGAAGCAATCAGAGATGAGGATACCACTTTGGCTGATGTTCACCAAGATACGACGCATGGTTTGCTAAACAAACGAGTATTTATTGTACAGAAAGATTGACTGCATGCTATACTATACTATTTGGTACTGATGTTATAGCAGAAAGATGTCAGTTGTCGGTAATTGACGGAGAAATAAACGTAATAAGTTTTCTAGAAAATGAATTATAAACTTTCATTTTCCAAAAGACGAATTTGTGGTGTTCATTTTTGAACAGGACAATGCTTCCATTCATGCCATATGCATCATGCGAATGTTAGCATATGATAGGAGCAGCCGAATGTTGGATTGATTAGATCACAGTCGTGACTCAGGTTCCATCGGTCGTGTTTGGAGAACGGTAGCTAAATATATTGGCGGTTACACGTTTCTCCGATACGATAGGTGTGACGAGTGAAACCAGAAATAAAATTTTCGAAATTCCCAATAGCAGTACTTCAAGAATTTGTGGGAAGTCATTTCCTGGATGCGTTTCTTGACTACTCCTTTGAATTGACCTCATGTTTATTTTTCGTTTGATTAGTAATATTCAAAATTTGACTCAAATGAAGTTCACTTCTTTCGTAAATCTATCGGGCAACTGTGTTGTATGGCTACGGTGAAAATTCCAAGATACAAGTAAACAAATGAAAATATAAAGAACCGGAGGTTTTCGCCCAAAATAACGAAGCATAATGTTGTCAAGGTAGGGTGGGTGTAATCTAATTCGATGTAATTAATGCGGTTGGAGGTTTCTTATCAACTGGGTAACCCACTTCTTGGTTAGAGCACACTCACGTACTGCGAATGCAGCGGCTTCAGGAACAATTACAATCCACTCGGGTTTGAACGTATACCATGACTTGATAATTTGGCTACCGATTTGACTCTAATTTCATCAGCGTGCTTCATCGTATCACGTGATTTGTCATGTGATTGCCGCACAAACGAAACCCACGCAGTCGTTCTGCCAAATACCCAAGTTTTGCAGATAGTGCATGTTTTAACCGGCTAACCGGCGAGTATGGCCCCATCATAACTGCTGATTGATCGCTATATCAGCCTTTGTTATTTTCACTTAAGGTAGCATAATTTGAACTGTAAACTACTATTTCCGTTTTCACCGACTATCCCCGAAGTCACAAAATGACATTTTCATACGGAGAAATTTATCCGTAAATTAATTTAGTAATATTCCGAAGTGCCGATCTTGTACAATTCAAGTCCTTATTTCTAACCGCTCTGAATACCTGATATTTGTAGTAATGCTTATGGAATATTCTACCACAAATCAAACCAATTGTAAATAATGATATATTTCAAAGTGACTTTGTTACCTTATCGATTCCACTTCCTAACTAGTTTTACCACTCTGCCGTAGTCTTACATTAGTTTGCCAAAATGTGCCTTTCCATATGAATCCGCATGATTTTTTTCGGGAAACATTTTTGATCTACACGTTTGCTTTAATTTTCCATGTCGTTACGTCGAATAGCATTTTAAAAAGAAAAAACGTCTCATTCCGGAGAAAACTATTTGGAAATATTTTGCACAGATATGTAGCGGTTTGGAACACATGCATTCCAAACGGATTATGCATCGGGGTGAGTTGCATTAAAAACGACCGTCTTCTTTTTGCTTTTGAGCACACAAATGATGTTACAATTTTTTTTCAATGACTTGTTCCGGTAAATTTTATACCGTAGCGGCAGCTTACGCAGACTTTTGACCAATCGTTCCAAGTTGAGTGACTTCAATGGTTTCGGTCATGTCCATACCACCAAGTTGCAGTCACATAGCAAGATTTGACCATCTATTCTGGTCCCCTATGGACTTCTGCCATCTAGATAGTGGATCTTTAAAGCCTCACTTAACGTGCCTAAATGGCTAAACCCGCTGAACGATGTTTTTATGTTACTGATTGATTGACCAGTCTTCTGGCCTCTTGAGTGTCTTTGTGACGGCGAACAAAATATTCCAGAGGTAGTCTGATAAACTTGTTTCTTTCACTTCACATACTCCATAGACTCTCCAAACTCCGGCCCTACCATGTTTTCGTTGACAACATGCTGATAATGCTGTTAGAGTATCAACGATATTGTTATTCTAGTTCAGATAATAGCCTTTGATACGAGCACCGGATGTTTGAGTGGCCTAAGTCTCTGTTTTAGAGTCGTAGTTCGCTCTGTAGACATAGATGCGAATCCCAAATCTGACAAGTAATTTGGATCGTCACCATATGAGCTTCGGACTTGAGTTTCCCGGTTTCGGGTCTTGTGATTATCGTTCACTTTGCCTATTGGGTAGCCTTCCAACGTTCTCTGCTACTGGCTAACAGGAATGGAAGGTTTACATTCCGTTTATCTTTACGACCAGACAATTCCAATTGTGTAACTCTCGCCGGCCCTGTCTTTCTTAACTGCCTGCATTGATCAGTGCTGTCCGATCCACTGAGTCCAACACGTCTTTCAAATCCAGAAAGACTACGATTGTATGGCTGCTGTGTGTGGCGCGTTTCGAGTACTTGGCGAATCATGAATATCTGACCCATGCAAACTAGACCAGGACGAAATCCGGTCTGTTGTTCGCGAATGTTAATCTCACGAATCGGTATCAAACGATACTGGATTGTCGAGGCTAAGACCTTAGTAACGATCGGAATTAGACGAATTCCATGATGATTGATACAGTCATTCTGTGTGCCTTTCTTGCAGATGGGTACAATCAGTGAAGCGCTCCACGATAATCGAACACGGTCTTTGTTCCAATTATCATGAATTAAGGAGTTCAATGCTTTCACCAGGTCTTCTGTACCTAATTCGATACACGCGATGCGTCATTCAGGACTGTGAAAATCTCTTCGCGACCTGCCACTTATCCGCTCCCCCTTCAGAAGTTGAATATCCCACTCTTTCAACTCCGACAGGGGCTAAAAGAGACATATCCTAAGAATTTTCATCTATGGCCGTTGGATTAACTACTTTAGAGTGTGGCCAACTGAACTGATATTTCAAGTGCTCAGTCCAACGGTCCAAGCTTTGCTGTCTGCCATGAATGAACTATGCATTTCTGTCGCACAAGACTTCACGAATCGAAGTTCGCCGACCACTGGTGTCACGTGTACGCTTAAACAGCATTTCACCGTTACCTGAAACAGCTGTGAATTCCATCGGTTCGGCTACCTGAACCCACCAGTTTTCCCGTATGTTAAAGCTTATCCTCAATTGATGTTGCAGCTGTCGACGTTTGTTATTCACTTCCATGCAGTTAGAGAGCTGACGCTTTTGCTTCTTTAAGCCCAGCGACGATTGCGAGATCCATTGTCTTTGACTGACGCCAGATGTAGGATCGCAAAAGAAATTTGCTGCCAAATGCATCCCGTTTCATTTCGTGCCAGTGCTCTTGTATATAGCTGCTCGCCGAAGCTCTTAGTTCGTCGGATAGATTTTGTTCATAACGGTTGCAAACAGTCGAATCAGAGAAACGTTTGTTAGCCAATCAGGTTTGTGGCCTGCGTCGTTGGCCGTTGAGCTGAAGCAAAATTTGCAGTAAAACTAACACATGATCCGAACCGACGTATATGGTCCAGTACGATGTACAGTTCTGGACAGAGCCGCGTCAACGTTACCTTATTGCGATATGGTCCATCAGACTCAGACCACCTGTCGAGTTAGAGCGTCATGTCACTGTGCGACGCGAAATGTGTTGGAAATTCGTACTAGACAGGAACAACGATTTTCTGCACAAAACTGGAGAATTCTTTCCCCGTTATCTGCTCGCTGAGCAGGCAAGCTGCAGCACCCAACTTAACAGGCACTAAGTGTTCAAACTTGTACATTAAAAATAACCGGCCACCACAACAATGTCAGAGCCTTTGCACTTTTGAACAAGAGTGAAGACTTCGTCGTAATACTCGCCTTTTTGCATATCAGGTGACAAATAAACTGCGCTGATTAACACTACTATCCCTCCGGAGGCCCTTTGACCCCTGCGATCTCACGGCGCACAAACGACTGTTAAGCGGCATGAAGTCTAAAAGGGCCGTTTCAGCCTTCTCACTCAAGACTATTCCTACACCGCGTTGATCAAACCTTGAGATGCTTCGTTTCCAGAGGTTCGCGGGAAATATCTTGATGAAATTGTTGGGGCAGTTAGTTGAATTACTCTACTCTTCTCGAATGCTGAATTCGTGTTTCACCGACGCAGTATACATCAATTGAAAGTGATTCCCCTGTCAGAGCCAAACACGCCTGTTGGCCAGTCTGCATTAAGGCGCGCACATTGAACGAACCGAGTTTCAGAGGTTGACGAGGCTTGAGAAAATGTGAGTCAATAGACTGGAAACCACCTACTACACTATTTGACAATAAACCGTTGCGAATATCGGGCGTATTATTAGCGAGAGCTTTATGGGTATACAGACCGAGGAACAAGATGTGATTGGGATCCGAAGGCATTGGTTGAATAAAAGAGAAGAAACTCTGATTAGTAGCATACTCATCACTTCACACCCCGCTCGATGCGATGAGCAGCGCGGTCCTGGTTAGCATGCGCGACGACCGACGCAGTGTGGAGTTATTTGTAGATGTGTAACTCATGGGCAATGATGTACGTGTGCTGCTAGGGTGTCTAGGCAGGAAGCAGATACGATTGTGTCCTCCACTTGAGATATCCCGTTTTGTAGAGCTCGTTCGGTCATGGAGACGAGCAAGGCGTAACACAACGTCAAGGTGCGGTCTTGTTGTGACAGGGCTGTCTCGTTATGATGTGTAGGCTTGTTGTAATACGTAAATATATGTATATATAACTTTATCTGAATAGACATATATATATATATACATATTTGTTTGAGTTGCATAAATCTTAATAAAGATTGTGTGCCATCGGAATCATACGAATAGTGAATGCAATGAACTAGACAGAGAAAAGAAAAGTCAAGAGTGTGCAAAGTTCACTACACGTTCTACTTGTTCCATTCTCCTTCTTCACGTCATCATTCACCCATCGGGATTCTGAGTCTTCTGTTGGCCAGACATCACCGGATTACCAAAACGGAAGTTCGGGTTGATTAAGAGATTCTATTTCGAAACTTTGGTGAAAAGGTTAAACCCGCAGGCACCGGGATGATGTGAAAGTCACGTAATCACTTGGAGACCGATAACTGATCGACCAGTTCATACATCCCATGGATGAGGGCACACATTCTGGGTGGCCCGCACACCTCAACCTCCACAGATACCGGTAAGCGCCTAGACGTATGCTTGGCACGTCGTCCGTGGTTGGTATGGAGTCCGGGTTTAGCCAACTCTTCTAGAGTGATTATGAATAATCAGGCAACCCGATGAAGTGTTCCCGGAATTCGCGTTTGTCCTATCTGTTTTGAAGGAAAACTGGCCAAGAGAAGACAGTCCTCAAGATTTACTCAACCGAGACTATTTCAGATGCAGATCTGTTGGGAGCATTTTGAGGGTCTTTCAGGGCGAGTAACTGACTCAGAAACGTCAGCTCATAGCCTCAAGTTATTAACTCCATTTTTATTCATCTTCATGGCGCTTTCAAATGTGTGACATTTTATAATGCTAATATGTTACACAACAGTCGTATGTAGACAACAAACGTGAACAATTATACGGTAATGGTGAATGGTTTTTTGGAACTGTAATCTATTTAAGTTATCTATGAACATGGAATGTTAATGTGATTTATCTATTCTGGTTAATATCGATACACTACAAAGTGGCTAATTATCTTGCTTTGGTTTGTTCGTATTGATGCTTATACATGACAGTAAATCTAGTTACAAACATCTGATGGGAATAAAGGGTCACCGATGGGACGTTCTCGTGTCTTTATATATATATATATATTTATATATGTATATAACCGAATAATCCGTCAAACATTCATGTATATCTCCGGATGCTTATGAAAATGAAGTTGGCCCCGGGTTCTTATGCGTCCTCACGAATCGTTTCTAAGCTCACAAAGGGGCGTTGTACAAACGCCGTTGGATAGGCGCCTGACCATGTGGGTAATTTACTCACAATAGCAGGCAAATTAGTATACACAGACAAAAGCTGCAGAATTTGGCGCCTTTATTCTCTTCAACTATATGATCCCAGGTTGGGTACTGGTATGAGAACAATCGCTTGAAAGCGTGCTTGTTACTCGCACTGTGTTGCTATCACTATGTTCTCTGGGGCTGTGTATTATTAATTGTTACATTTCATGTCTGTTCGGTGGTGGGAAAACAACTACTTGATCTCGATTTTTTGAAGCCTTAACCAATAAAGTGACCGTTCTTATCTTGCTTTCATCATAGATATAAAACCGGCAAATGTGTTCATCAATGCGCAGGGACAAGTTAAGCTCGGTGATTTGGGCCTCGGACGTTACTTTAGTTCAAAGACTACGGCCGCCCACTCACTCGGTAAGTGTTTCGTCAGTTACCAATACTTTCTCGATGAACTCAAGTAAGCTCTGTGCTCACAGTCCAGGCAAAGCAGAACATCAGATAACAATCTCTGTCGCAAAGGTCCCAAATATGGATAAGTTGAATCGTAAACGAAATGTAGTAATTGATGTTGTTTCGCTCTCGATCTGGCGCTATTTCAAAGTTGATTAAAATCCAAGCCATGAAGTTACCGCCAGATTTTCTGCAAATGTTTCTGAGATAACTCCGGCGAAAACACCAGAAATTTCATTGGCGAAGTTTTCGCGCGCTCGTGTCGAAATATGTCGAATTTCTATCTGTCCATTTTCCGTTGATTACGTGATTTTCACTTTCAACCTCAGTTGGTCATCCGTGTCGTTACGGATTATCATCTTTCGGTAACTCTTCTGCAGGCATTTCTTCCCGACATGATTCGATTTTTTTAGTTTGAATGTTTGTACTGTCCTCTTGGTTAATGCGATAGTGCTACAAAGTTGCAACGACGTCCCAATCAATGATATGCAATGCTATTTCTTTGCAGAACAGAGCACCGGATGGATGTTTGCAATTCAAAGTTGTTTTGCCTGCACAGATATTCACATTTAATTCAAAAGAAAAAGAATTATACCCGTCAACTTCACATAATATGGGAAACAAAAACAGTTGGCAAAGAGATGTGGTTTATTGTGGAAGGTTACTGATGTAGTCAGCCGCGATACTCTGTTTGTTCTAATACATGCGAAATGAAGTATCATTCATTCCTCGGGACAGTATAGTACTAAGTTTGAAACCTGTCGAAACATGTCGCACAGAAGATGAATGCAATCTGGAAATATGGTGTACCGATTTTTCACACTCAGTAAAATGTTAATCACCGAATTCGATGGATAGACTATAAGCCAACATGAAACAAAAATGATCCGTGATTAGAAGTTCCCACCGAAGAATTCTGAAGGCTGGTATAAAAACGGGTCAATAAAGAAAAATACAAATTGCAATTGCTGCTACGTCTAATGTCAGTTGTGTATTGTTGATCACCATACAGTAATTACTACCCGCACGGCAGAACCTCTGTTGAATAGGGATTCGTAATCTATTCCTGGAATTAATTTAGGGAAAGAAATACTGGCAGACATGGCTAATTGCACCGATTTACAATAAAGGTCAAAAGTCCTCATCGGAAAATGACAGATAAATAAGTTTGATAAGCAACCGCAAAGGAACTATTGGCGGGCGCGGTCCTTCGACGACTATCCAGTACTGGCTAAAGGCTCGAAGCCGAACTTTGTTCTTGTGGGGGACAACTGGGTGAGGTATATAGATTCAGTTAATTGGATTGTTCTTTCTTATCTGGTAGTCGTACATCGGACGAAGTGTCTTCGCGCATATAGTAGACTTGATAGGCATTGACTAGTTTGAACGATTCCTGGCCTCGTGGTGACATCTGATTACCGATCAAAGGTCGGGTTTGCACAACAGCAGAGGTCGGTTATGCTGTGCGGCTCAGAAACTTGATCGTTGAGAGGAGATGTCCTAAGACCTTCGATTTTGGGGCACTGTTGTCCCCACAGCGTTGGTAGAATGTGATAGGACGAAAGGGTTCAGTCTTCTGGAAAGACAAAGTATAAATATATATAATATATATATATAAAGTTGGTTGGGCCGTGTTTTGTACACGTCCACAAACCGCCTGCCGCACTGTAGGCTGCTGCCCAAATCAAGTGATGTTGGAAAAATGGGTCTGTGTCGCGAGTCAGTGATATTGAAAGAGATAATAAAGCTTTAACCAGTAAACCGGCTGATATAAGTCGTGTTAAATTGCTCAATTGGTGTTTACCGCCTTCCCCAGTGTGGTAGATAGAACCGACAGATGATGTCGTTCACTCCCGCGACCGACGGGGTTCTTGCATTCAAGATTCTCCTCTTCTGTATGGCTATTCAACTTATTACTTTGCAGTCTTTCTTTCCTTATTTCTTGTTCTCTGATTCTCTTTTGAATAGTTGGTGCTGTGAAGTGGCACCAAAAACCAGAGTTTATTAGTTCATGGTTTGTATTTGTAAAAACTGTATAGAACTGTGGGTAGATTGTTGAAGCGTCGGAAGTCTCATCCATTGCGTTTCTTGAGTTAATTTTGTCGTCGAATTGCGTCAAACAAAATATCAGATGATTCGACGCTGGATTGCTTCAAATTGACAAGTAATATGACCGAAAACAAAATTGACAATTTCGACGAGTGTCTCAGTCAGGCTAGATAGCCGTAACGTGCGGATACAATGGTAAACAGCCAAAACAATGAAGATTCTTATTAAGGCAGCGTGTATGCTCGTGTCTGTGTATGGATACCCACTATCATTCCTTAACCTGTGCTAACATGTGTTCTTGTCCTATCGTGGGAGTTGTTACCGTCATTTTTTTTTCAAACAGTAGGAGTTTATTCTCGTTCATCGTCCAGGATTTAGCTCTCTGGGTCGGTTGGATGCAGCGAAGAACAGTGTGCCAATTAGGCAGTTATTCGTAGCCGCTTTATGGATCCATAGTCACACCTGATTCTTCCAATCAGTCATGTTTGTTACAATTTGCTATAAACGTTTTTCTTTCCCTTATAAATTTCAGACGATTTTGTGCGCCAAGTATCATATAGCAGTTCTGACAAATACTGAATAGAAGTTGTTGCTGTATTTTGGAGGGTAATAAGTTCATTTCTGAAGCACGTAAAATAATTGTCTGTGCTTTGTGTGAGCGGAAAATTAATACGGACGAATATCATGGGTTCTATGAATTATTGTTCTCGCAATAACTGCCACAAAATAAGTGTTAAATCTTCTTTAGATTCTGATTATTCTATTAATTTGTGACACTGTATGCACTATGCAATCAAAAATGTTTACAGACATTGAATAAATCCAAAATATACATAAATATCATTCACTTCAGTTTCTCCAAATGCCTACCACCACCGAATTCGCGGTAGAAAAAGCCGGTACCGAAGAAACAGGAAAAACAAAACAGAATTATCGAATCTTCTGCTCAAATCAAACTAAGGGATTTTCCCAAGGGATCCACTCTGAACCATAGACCAAAAGTATTGGTATGCGTGTATTTAACGCGAGATGCTGTCACAACAGGACTCAGGCAACATTTACCATATAATTAGTACAATCAGCAGACCTGTTTTTATAAATAAAGTGCATGTGAAACAAAAACTCGCCACGTACTCCGTACTGTTCCTGCCTGTTTGACACCGCTTTTTCATTGAATCAAATCCCAGTCTTATTCGAGGATGGCGGCACAGAAACTTTTTTTTACAAGTAATTGCCCGGTTTTGGGTATGCCGATAAAGTTTTACTGTTGAGTTAAGACCCGCATAAATTCAGAGCATTTGTCGACCATCCTAACCATAATGTAAAAATTTTGGGGACGCCTTTCACACCTCAGAAGTGTAAACTGTTGCTGTCTGGACTGGAGTAGCTCGAAGCGGAAGTTTGTTCTCGCAGGGAAAGTGTTAGGTTCCATAAGAATGACAAACATTACGCCGCTGCTCGTATGAGCCGACGCCTGAATCTTGGCTATCCACTTCAGTATGGATTTTGATTCTACCATAAAGTTGCCTCTTATGAGCCAACACGACATAAAAGCAAAGCAGTTTGATCGATCTTGACAGTATCGTCTCTAGGGCTGGGAACACTTCTTTATCGATCATACTGATTTCCTTCTTTGTGAGAAATTAACGCCGGAAAGCGTACTCACCTTTATTGAGTGCAGTCTTCTCCACTCATGTAAGCTGAAGTCCTTTCCACATTAACAAATAGTTCCATTTTATCAAAAAATCGATTACCTTAGCTCTCGTTTTAAGCTCTCTGGATAACACACAGAACAATGCAAATCGAGTTGGATTCAAAGATGAGACCGGGACGAAATACAATACTAGTATTGCAAATAGTAATTATTTAAACTTTAACCGCCTGCCTCCACAACAGCCTGACCGAACTTTGACAGATTTACGCTACTTTACCGTGGTAAAAAGATAGCTTGTAAGACACGGACGATAATGAACAGTCAATGATGTGAATGAGTAGTTTGGCCTATCTTATTTGATGGATTTTACACAGACGTCTCTTCTTCTCTCCTTCTCCGGAGTCGTTTTCGTTTCTTTCACCAGGGTTCTGATGGCATTAGATCTGTAGATAGATTTATACAATAGATGTACATTATATCGAGATGAAAAATTGTCGATATACTTAGGGAAACCGCGAATGGTTAGGAATTGTGTGATCTGCACATGACATTTGAGAAACGACCGGAGTCCAAGAAGAAGCGTCAATTTTGCGGTAAATTACATACTACAGGAAGGGAACATTTTCTATCTCGCTGAAAACTGTATTGATATTTGCAGAAGGTGTCATCACTTCGCCATAAAATATTTTCACAAACTACGGCCCACAAAACCGACATCGAGTAAATAAAACGTTGACTTGGGGCAAACGAAAGGATATTTTAACCAAAATGCTGGTGTTTGGAGAAGGAAATCCAATGCATCTGAACACTGGTGCATCGGTAAACAGCATCGCATGTGAAGCCGCAGATGTAAACTGGTTATGTGGAATGGTGCCAAGGTTCGTTACTTAGGATAAACAATGCATCAAATCACCAATCCCAAGAATGGTGGCCATTCCTCTGACATAGACTTATTATTGGTCGTCGAGGGCTATAGCCTCATTCGGGCTTGTGAATTTGTAGAAAACGTGAATTTGATTTTGTTCTATTGCTCCGTGCCACTCTACCTATCGTGTCGTTAACCGGGAGAATACCACGCATTTTAGTCCAACATTTGCCCATCCTCTATAATCACATGGAAATAAATAAACGAGAATTCCTATTTACTGTATTTTCTATTACAGCCTAAATGTTTTATCCCATAGGGGAATGTGGTGGAAGGTCTGAGTAAGAAATAGCCAATCGATCCTGCTTTCAATTCACATGAAGTATTCCACAGCTTGACACTACTCATAGGAAAAAACATGACCCAAAGGAAGCCGCCTTGGAAAACCAATGTCTTAAAGAAAGTTAGTCGACGGATTACGAGTCAGTAGGGTAAAGGTCCTATATTTATGAGGTCTTCTTAAACATTCGTCATATCGTGTCCGTGATCAGTCTAACATCGAAACTGTTCGAAGTAGTGTGCTTTTCATTTCACATTTGCTAGCGATCAACCATGCATGTTTTTTTAATTGGCAGACTACCTGACCATTGAATTTTGCAGCTAGACTTAACGTGCCAGTGCTTAGCCATATTTGCACTGTTAAGACATTAGAATGTGTCCAGAGTTGAATATTTGTTTCCAATAATTCATTTTTAACTTTTTCAAACCAATATGGCAACTGTTAATGTAGACGAAGTGGATCAAGGACCTTGTGAGCTATACACATTTTGTAAGGGTATACGGGAGATTTTGGTCGATGCTTTGGCTTAGGTGGTGCTGATCGCACGACTCGTAACTCAGTCATAGAAGGGATCGACCTAAATCCGCGGAACTCATACTAAATTTGTCCAGTCCTTATGACCCTTTATTCACTGTTCACATATCCACCTCTAGCTTAATTTTTCAATGAATAAGCAATTAATCGTAGAAAATATTTTTTTCGTTTCTGAATTCTTGTTCCAGTAGCATTTTAATTCTCTTATGCGGCACAGTTATAATGGTTTATGGGATTGTTGAATTTTGTATTTTGCATCTTGACAAATTTATTTTGTAGTCGGCACCCCATATTACATGTCCCCGGAGAGAATTCACGAGAAAGGTTACGATTTTGCCTCGGACATTTGGTCATTGGGTTGTTTGTTATACGAGATGGCCGCACTACAGTCACCGTTTTACGGGGAACAAATGAATTTGTTCGAGTTGTGCCAAAAAATTGATACGGGTGACTATGCTCCTTTGCCGAAGACAATTCATTCTGTTGAGGTAAGCAGGCGACACTTGCGATGTTCACATCCGTTTTTTTTTCGCCTACGCATTAAATAATCATACCAATGTATGTCACTGTTAATTAATTACCAATTCAGTCGTATGCCATTAAATATTTGCACATGCAAATGTGCATTTCGTTTTTTTTGCGAGAGAGCTCTGCCATGTGGTATCATCGAATCGGGAAATTACGATTAGCAATGTTTCGCAGTTTCTGTTTCCCCCTTTTCTGTTCCGACCAGGATGAAATTCACATCACATGGTGATTTGTTATGGTATTGTTATGCATTGGAAAACCATTCGCAATTCTCCTCCTCCTCCTCCTTCTCACCCAGAAGAATAGATAAATGAACGGAGAATCCTTGTGATGATGTGAACGGAATATTTGCACCAATGAAACCAAAATTTCCTCCACTGTCATTACGGTCTGATTGTTTTGTTATCCTATCTCCTATCCACCACGTCTATCCAGTAGTTCTGTTTAGTATGGTCTGGTACGATGCAAAACACCCATTAACTGTTTCACACTCTAGACTGCGGTGGGTTTTGTTGATATCTATTTTAGCTAAATCTACAATGGTCATTGCACATTCACCGTGAACCAGGACAGTTATGGTGAATAAACAAAATTGGTCGTTTATCCTCAATCGAAATCACTTTGAGGATACTTGTACAGCGCACTACGACAATGGTTGCCATTTACGAGCAAAGCAACAATGTGTGCTAACTCTAAATAATTGTATTTTGTCGTTTTTTTATAAACGTGTGTGTAAATGTTACGTTGCAAGCATAAACAACAATAAAAAACAGCCATACTCATCACCTTGTAAAATGATGAGAAGAGACATTGCGGACGAAAACGCGTCAATTGAACTACTTGATAATCTAAGACAGGTTGTTCTTGAAGTCGGCTGAAACGCGATTCTGGTTTGCCAGGATGAGGGACAATGGATTTCCAACAGGTATTAATATGAGATAGTATGGAACGAAAAGCGGGTCGTGCGAAAATGTGCGAACGGCACTTTGAGAGATCGTTGCGGAATCCAAAAGTATACTGTGAGCAAACTGTTCACATGTGGATGCGTGTTGACCACAGAGTCCAATGGACAATTCGTTTAGTGGTCTAAAAGACACGACTGGTGTTTGATACTCCCCGGAAATTTCTAGTCTTTTTAAGTAAACCGACAGATGGCTTTCTGTTTCATAATGTGGTGTCGGGGCTTTTCAAATTGAAGTGACAACCCTCGGAAATTTTTCGCACAGATTGAAATATGAGAAATCTACTTCAAAGTTTTATCAGTGGCAACCGCTAGATGTTTCATGGAATCAGCCCTAGTATGTTTCTAAATTGCATCACGAAGGTTCAGATGAGCAGACCGACCGATAGACAGAGAGAGCCCAGACATTCGAAACACTAAGACTTAAACCAACTTGCAGGGGATATTTGTAAATATAAGGCAACAATCGTCGTTGCTAGAAATGGCTTGAGAATGAGAGAGCAAAATAAGCCCGCTTATGAAAGTGACAGGAGGAACTAGGTATTAAGTTGCAGATTTTGGTAGAGTCGATGCTTTGACATGTGCTCTCAGTTATGTTGGTCAAGTAATCAGACCATGACAATCAGGGCCTAGGAAGACCAAATGTTGCCACCTTGAGAAATCAAAGCGACCGTGGAACAGAATCGCTGATTTCATCCATAAATCTAGAAGCTTAAAAATATGATGAACAGGAGACGCGACAGCGTCTAAAATTGAGTTGTTAGATTCATGGGAAAATTGGAAGAGATGGTCCGGTGGACTCATTGAAAAGCTTAAACGTTTTATCATTGCAAGCTATGCCAGCTTAAGGTCGAAAGACGTTAAAGCAATGGAACGAAAATGTTTGGCTAAGGAATTGGAGTTAGCAGATTTTGAGATGAGAACAGTAATGACAGGTCTCCAGTGCTGTTGAATGTATGATAAGCGTAAAGTTGTGTTAGTTAGAGAAATACACATCATTCAGAACCGTAGCATGCTGCCACAGAAGAGATGAAGACAGACTGTCAGGAGCCACCCATGAGGTAACTTTGTTGGTGTGACGGAACTTTAGAATGTCTTCTTTGGAAAAATGGTTAGCTGGCATATCATAATTCAATATGAAAACGAGACTGGGTATAAGTAGATGAATGAATGAAAGCGTGATTAATACTGTCGGTGTCGGCAACCCACTTCACAGGACTCTTCTTCTTCATGCACACCAGTCGAGTGATTTGCTATAGAAACCTGCCGTTGTTACCACTCAGGAGTTTGATAACAAACGTCGTGTCATTGCACTTGACTTCAGTCTTTATTTGCCCGGAGATATGAGTTTTCACGATTTTGATATAGCGCTCATTTTGTCAATGGAAATTCAGTAATTGGAAGGAGCGACGGCCAATTCAGACGAAAAACGTTCCGACGGAACAGCAAATACTCGAGGTCACATTGACCACCTCTGCAAAGTTCCTGACACTGTCACATAGCAGGGGTTCAAAAGAAAAACAAGAAAACGTTTGTGGGAGAGATTTTTGAAAAAGAATAAGATTTTGACGTGGGAAATGAGGGAATTGAGTGTGGATTTGGTTTGTTTGCTTAAAGGAAAGGAAGATAAAGCCAGAGTATATCTTAGGCCTTATTAGAAGCAGACGTTTGTCGCTGGTTGAGATGGCCACGTGTAATTTCAGGGAAAACAATTCAGAACTATTAGTTATGACTGAACTGAAGTTTACCCTCGTTTGAGAAACGCCAAGCTGTGCCAGATCAAACGCAGTTAGTGATAGGTTCGATATATGGTTGAAATCGGTCGCAATAATAGTAAACGGAGCCTCAAGAAGTGGAACAATAGGTGCTAAAATGACATCAAACAAAATTGAGATATTGTGTTACAAGCCGAAACGAACTCTGAATAGGTCCGTTATAATTGTACTGCTATGATGAGTAAACCTGGGACGACACTGAATTACCGGGTGGTTAATTCCGTTTGAAAAACAAGTGTAAATGACGTTAGACGTTGTCGTTTCATTAATAAAAGAAAATAAAAAGATAAAAGAAAGACATGCAAAACCAGGAACAGTTCATGTGTTACTACCTGACCCTTATTCTTCTTGTTTGAAACTGTATTGTACGTTTTGAAGTTATCAGACAATAAGGGTGCGTTTCTAATGTCCGGGTCTAGCCACGGTTCTCGTATACGAATGTTGCATGTGTGAACATGAATCGGTAATTGGAGTACGGGGGAATGCTGTGACATTTTCGTGAACAGGGAACGGATGTTAGTACTGTACAGCATATGACTGGATCTGCTCGCTCTAGGGGAGGTGCATTTAAGGTCTATCTGGCGGCCAACAGAAGTGTTTCTTTTGGGTGGGAAGGAGATCTTTGATGCGTAGCAGTGTCTGATTCCAGTCGAGGATAAAGACGGGTTGAGTTTATAAACAGTGGTAATTTTGAGCAAATGTGATGGCGAACGAAGACCAAAATAGAACAAAATTTCTGCAAGATAAACCGTGAGGTGGTGATGATCATACCAAATTGTAGGGCAGCCAGTCAAAGTACGCGAGTGTTTTGAGATTCTAGACCACTTCTAAATTGGCAAATGTTTAGTGTTTTTAACGGATGACATGTGTGCATTCGAGTAACACTGAGCTGGAGTCCGGTTGAAAAGTTAGTTCGTTATTCCAATTTTCCCCGCTGTTTGTGATACTGACAAATTTACATTCAGTTATCTCTAGTTTATATCTCCTGAACATTGATGAAAATCTAAATTCTACTCTCTTTTGTAAAATCTATTGGATCCCAAAATTTTTCGCTATCTTGCGCCAGTTCTTACTTATCGGGAAGTAGAGTCAACATTCCAGTCTTATTCGGCATTGTTTACTCGCTTTTGAATAACCTTTTTGCTACTCCTTCTGAAATTCTTACTGACATGGATGCATCTGAAATCTCCCGGTAAAACCATACATCTGATGATTCAGACCCCTTATGCATGCGCAATTACTCAAAATGTTCATCGTGGCGTTTTGATGTATTCGTTGACCTTAACGCAGATTGACGGGGAAGAGGCGTCATTGTTTCACCACTTGACCCTAGGACATTAAATTGGTCTTTCTGAACAGACGTTGATTACAAAGTTGCACGACTTAGTCCCACTGAATGTGAGCTACTTCAAACCCAATGATTTCTCGAATTAGTAGGTTGCTCAATCTTAATAAGACTTTCATCAGCGGTGTGATTACGTGATTGTTTTTATTGCCTACAATGGAAACCGGTCATTTGGACCAGTTTTCATTGTGATTTCCATTATCGTGGACGCGCGAGTTTAAAGTATATTGTTCACCTGGCATATGAGAGAATGGATGATTGGTGATGAATATGCAAGCATCCTTCATCCGGTCCTGTGGTCTTACAATAACAGTTACGGTCCGTTCATCTAAAGTGTTTTGTAATTCAGCTATTTCCGAATCTGATGTTCTGTGATTGTTTCTCAGAGCTACGGTGTTGAGATTTCTCAAACGTTTGAAACTACGGAATTACGAAAAGATGGAATGCACTAACGGGAACGAGGTGAAATACAGTGGATGCTACGGTATAAGCAGCCACGATGTTTTGCGTATGTGAAAGTCATGGAGGAATTGGTTTGGTAATCATTATATCCAAAATGATCGCCGGCATCATCCTGCGTGGACCATCTGGTGCTGGCGAAAGGTTTATGCTTGATAATCGAGCCGGTTTCCGCCGCGGTCGTGGTTTTGTTGACCAAATTTTCACTTTGCGACAAATACTAGGATATAGGAACTTGGTTTGAAGATTCATGTTTTCTGGATTTTGAAGATGGCGTTAGATTTAGTCGACCGTGCACTTCTATGTTGCTATCTTTCACTGAAGGATGTGCCAGAGTAATTCCTTCGCCTCCGCTATCTCTAAATCTGGCAGATGAAGTCGAACTGTTGCTTAGCACTTCGGTTCATTCGGTGCAGCTGTGTGATCGGTTTGCGTTGAGGCTCTGAAACATGGCCGTTGACAGCGAAAGGTATGCGAGGACTTTTTGTTCGACCACTGTTGTCTTCGTGATATTGATGGAATGCGGTGAGAAAATTTCGTGATTAACTCAAAAAGTTTGGCGTCAGGCACTGAGTCCTGCAGTTCGTTCTTTAAAACAGTCACTGAATCCGAGTAGGTTAAGGTGGTTTGAGAACGGCTTCCTACCTCGTTGTATGCTGTTGTTCGAGGCAGGCAATGGTTGGGGGGATGGTTTGGAGTGGTAGCTGGATTACAACAGCCCGGACGTTTGCAGCATATCGATACCAATTCGCATGTCAGGAAAACTGAGGTAAATTAATAGAAAACCTAATTGCAAATGTAATTTTCAGAGGGAATCACTGCTTTCATTGGGTCATGGATCCCAGATATGGCAGGCCTCATAAGACGCTTTTCTACGAGAAATGGGAACTGGTCCACACTGAAAGGCCTGGACTGATTATTAATATCAATATCAATAATATCAGTAGGCATCTGAGAGCTGGTGCAGATCACGTGCGATTGCATAGCCTGCTTGAATGGTTGTCGTCGAATGGCTATTACTACGCTCTATCATCGAAGTTGATCGATACGACATCAACGGTAGGTGACTCAACGCAGAGCTTGTGACGAGATGTTCTATTCATATTGAATAAACCCATCTTTTATGGTTTATTTTCTACGAGATTTGATCTAAAGTAAATCAACTCCTCCCTCTTGGGAGACGTTCAAGTTGAGGCGGATAGTTCTTACAGCTGCCTTATCCTATATGTTAAGGGGAATAAAGCAAGGGTAGATTGCATTCTTCCAGGTTGTCTACCATTGAATTTCACACATCGAAACTACGTAGAAAAAAATAGAAACATTTGACTTCGGTCTATGTTTAGGTTGTAGTAATTTTCGATTGACACTGTAATTTTTGCGCATGCTTCCACTGAACTGTCAAAAAAACTGACAAGTGACTTTTTTGTTCGCAGGTGTACTTTCGTCTTCCCAATCTTGCACTTTCTTGCTTGGTGTGAATGACAAGCAACAAGCAAATACGTGATTGTGACGTAAATCCGTGTTTAAATTACTTTTTTATGCGTTGTGTACGATTGGCTGAGTGGGTAACGGTTTGCCGAGAATTGCTTGGACCAACTAGGCGAGGAATTGTTATGACGGTGATGTTGATGTTTCTATCTCATTTTTATGAATCTCTCTTGCTTAGGAAATCCGCAATTCATGAGGTTAATCTAAAATCACTTCTTGTTTACGTTTCGGGTAGGCCAATCAATTACTTGGTTAGTTGTCCAAGATGAACTCAGCCATATTGTGCAATTTCTCCCATGATTTCGCCAGCTTTTAGAAATCTCACCTCTTCTATGTTGCCTCTTGAAAATCCAGTTATTCAGCAATCATTTTTGCAATTTGCCTCATGTTCGTACGAAATTACTCGAACGCACGTGTTGTTCAGTGTCATTTAGAATAGATTGCACTGGCCCCTTTAAACATTAGGGGTAGCGAAAGCGCTGGGCAGATAAAAACGTTGAAACGTCTAGTTAGTTCGTCTTCCATTCACAGTTCCTTCGTATTTCGGAAGATTGCAATTCAATACTATTTGGCGAAGCAATGTGGAGTACGTGTAACTGTCAAAAAGTCAGTATTGATGGAACAGCGTCTGTGGTGAGTGGTTTTGATGTGAACAAATCGAAACCTATCGGATAAATGCAGGTCACAACGTTCGTTGGTTTGCAATACCTGGTGAATGGTTTTTACTACTTTTTTCAAGCAAACTGACAATAGTTTGTTGAGCAATGTTTAACGTGAGCAAGAGAGACAAGGATTTTGGAATGGGAAGCTGTGAAGTTTAACGTTGAATCATCGTGTTTTGTTAACTTCGAACATAGCTTGAATGGTGAGGTGAGCATTCATTTCGCAGAACAAATTGATTTTTCTCCCCACAAATAATTCTGCACTGCATCGATCGTGGCGCAGGATAATTAGCACCGCGCCGCCGATTGCATCGAGCGGGTTGGGTAGTGATAAGTATGGTGTTTATTAGAGTTCTCTCTCTTTTATTCAACCTGTCTCTTTTGTCTCCAACCCAATGTCTTCGCTCGCTCTGCCTACTCATAGTGTCCCCACTGATAGCACATCCAATAGTCGCAACGGTTCATTCTCAGGTAATCTAGTAGGTGGTTTTCAGTTTGTTAGCTCACATTTTCTCAATTTCGTCAGCCTCGGAATCCCGGTTCCTTCAATGTGCACACTTTAAAGCAGGCTGGCTAACAGGCGTTTTTAGCCCTGGCAGTCGGTTGATGTCTGTTGCGTGAGTGAAACACGAATTCAGGATTCGAGTAGAGTAGAGTAATTCAACTAACTGCGTCAAACGTCTCGTCAAGGTACAATTCGGGAGACAAAGCAGCTCAAGTTGTGTGTGGGGCAACGCGTTGTAGGAATTGCCTTAAGTGAGAAGGCTGAAGCAGCCCTTTTAGATTGGGTCCCAGTCAACAGCCGTTTGTGTGCCACGAGACTGCAGGGATCAGTTGGCGTCCGAAAGGATAGTAGTGTTGAGCGTGGTTTATTTGTTATCTCGGCATACGCTCCCACAGACTGCAGCACTGACATGCAAAATGGCCAGCTTTATGGCGAACTAGTTACTCTTGTTCGGAAGAGCAAACGCTCTGACATTCTAGTGGTAGCAGGTGACTTTAATGCACAAGTTGGAAAACCTAGTGCATCAGAAGCCTGTTCAGCGAACAGATAACGGCGAAAGACTTCTCCGGTTTTGTGCAGACAATAACCTATTCCAATCTAATATGAATTTCCGACAGTTTCTGTCTTACAGCGCCATGGCGTTCTAACTAGGCAGGCAGTCTGAGTCAGATTGACCATATTGCAGTAAGCTACCGTTGGCGCGGTTCTGTCCATAATTGTAGGTCGTACTACACCACGGACGTCGAATTGGACCATGCATCAGTTTTAATGCAGTTTTTGCTGCGGCTGAATGACCATCGACGCAGGCCACAAACCCGATTGGCTGTCGAACGTTTGTCTGATTCGGCTGTTCGCAAGAGCTACGAACAGAAACTATCCGAGGAACTAAAAACTTCGACGAGCAGCAATGTAGACGATCAGTGGGATCAAATTAAGCAGGCGATGCATTTAGTAGTAAATTTCGCCTGTGGTCCTAGATCTGGTGTTCATCAAAGACAATGGATCTCACAAGGGTCGTTGAGCAGAAAGGCCAGCTGACTAACTACAAAAAGGCGAATAAGATGCGTCGACAGTTGCAGTGTCAATTGACGGTAAGCCTTAAGAATGTCCGTGAGAATTGGTGGGTTAAGGTAGCCGAAGAGATGGAGGAAGCGGTTCTTTCTGACAACAGTCGAAGACTGTTTAAGCTTATGCGTGAGACCGGCGGGCGGTTCGTGAAGTTGCATGCGAGGGGAATTTAGTGCTCAGTCGTGTTTGACAACACAGGGTTGACCGTTGCTCTGAGCACTTCAAGGATCAGTTTGGCTGGCTACACACTAACGTATTTAGTCCGACGTCTGCAGCTGCGAATCCTTGGGAGGGGTCTGTCGACACCCAACGGAATTGAAAGTAGAGTCGAATATGGGAATTCTGAAGAGCAGAAAACCCGCCGGTCCCGACGAAATTCTTTCAGTTCTTTTCAAGCTTTGTAGAGCAGCTCTGCTGAGATCACTTACCACCTTAATTCGTGATACTTGGAAAGAGGAGCGTATTCCGTTATCGTGGAATGAGTCACTGATTACACCCATCTTCAAGAAGGGCACACAGAGTGACTGTATCAATCATCATGGAATTCGTTTAACTCCGATTGTTACTAAGGTCTTAGCCTCGACAATCCTGCATCGTTTGATACCGATTCGTGTGAGTAAAATCCGCGAACAACAGACCGGATTTCGTCCTGGTCGAGTTTGCATGGATCAGATATTCACGATTCGCCAAATACTCGAAATGCGCCGTACACATCGCCGCTCTACGATCGTACTCTTTCTGGATTTGAAAGACGTGTTGGACTCAGTGGATCGGACAGCACTGATCAATGCTCTCCACCGGAGTGATATGCCGGCGAAGTTTGTGAACCTGTTGCGAGCATTGTACTTGCATACGTGTGTTCGCGTGAAGGTATGTGGTGAACCATCAAGTTCATTCGAAACGACTAGCAGTGTTCGTTCAGGGTGACCCACTTCTCCATTCTTGTTCAACTTCGTCATGGACGAGATGATGGAGGATGCTTTAGGAGATCTGTGGGATTTAGGAGTCGAATTGGGAAATGGTTAGAAGCTGTGTGATCTGGGTTACGCAGAGGACGTTGTGTGTCTGTTTGGATTCGCGGACCATGCACAATGTGCAGTAGATGGACTCTCGATGTATGTAGTTAGGTTTGGCGTGTGGTTTTCATCTTCAAAGTGTACAGTGTTGTTACAGGACCGGACGACAGTAGTGCTGAATTTGCTAGTGGATTGATAGCTCACGATTGTGGACGGTTTCATTTCCTTTGGTAGCTGAATGTCGAACAATGGTAGCACAGCAATAGAGGTGAGCACGCGTATATCGAAGGCTGAAGCAACTTACGCTGGACGAAAGCTCTTGTGGAGTAGGCCTTTTATTTCGTTGAAGTTTAAAGGTTGTGTTTACTGTGCTGCAGTGCATTTAGTTCTGTTGTGTGGTTTCGGGGCATGGAGTATGCGTGTGGGAGAAGTTCGTCGGTTAGAGGTTTTCGACCACCGATGTTTACGTAGTATGGATAGGATTGAGTGGAGTGGCCGGCTGAGCAGTATGGAGGTGAGGAATCTATTACTAGGTGCCGGCTATTGGAATACCTTATATAAGCGTTTGAAGCTTGGTAGACTGCACTTCTTGGTTCACGTGCCCTATTTCGGATTCCTCCCAAGGAATGGAAGTAGCCATTTGGAAGTCAACTGGTGACATGGAAACCTGGGATGAAAAATTTGCAGCGAACCTAGGTAAAGTAGGTGTCTCATGTGTTGTTGTTTGAGATTTGAAAGACCCGTCAACTAGCTGGCTGGATACACTGAAGGATATGGCAATGAACCGTGAACAGTGGTGATGGTGTTGTCATTTTCCATCGAATCGGAATGATTGAAAAATGCGCTTTTGTACAGTTAGACCGTGTTCTGTTCGATGGCCACGGTGGCATCTAATCTCCCACCTTTGTAGGTCACCTTTCTGTTTCCCTTGGATATTCACTGTTTTTATAGACAAATAAAATCCTGAGGAAAAGGCAACAGTCATTGGTGCTTGCTTTGCTGTTTAACGCTGAATGATGATGATGATGATCAATTTCATTTGAATCGTTAGACGCGTGAGTGGATAATAAGTCCACTCAGGAGTCACTTGGTTATTTGTCGGAGGATTTTCGTCGATCAGTTTAATGTTACCTTCAGAATGGGGACAAAACGCCCAAAAGTACTGGGTTTTTTTTTGTGTATTTCGCATGCGGATGGAGGAAATAAATTTTCCCTGAAGCACACGACCGTTTTCGCGGTTATTGCCGCTCGTGAGATATGCGTTTCCGGTACTTCCGTGTTGACGGCGTATTGTAACGTTTCTTTCGGTATAATTATAAAACACGGCAATTGGAGGAAAAGACAAAGAAGTGACAGTGAAGACACTGTATATCGGGAGAGCGCGAACACTGACAAAATGCGGACACCATCAAGTTTTGAAAAATCCTAACCGCATTATTTCTCCGTTTTTCAGTTTGCCTTTTTTGTGATTCCGACGCAGTGTCATCAATATATATATATATATATATATATATATATATATATATATATATACGCTGGTTTGAAAATATGAAGAGTGGTGACTTGTAATCATTTATGTAAATCAATGCAAAAGCTGCATACAAAACCGGGAAACAATGAACAAATAAGGGTATCAAGAGCACTTCCTTGTATATTTTTACCGCGCACATAATGACGAATAATTGTTTGGTGTCATCTAATGAAATATTTCCTCAACTCTAGCAGTCGGTAAAGATTTCGAGTCACGATTAACAGTTATTCGCCGCAGCTATTCTTGTACGGAGATGCAGGTTGTAAGGTGCAATAGGTTATCATTCGTGTCTACACCGATCATCGTTATCCTAAATTTGGTCGTTATCAGTAATCAAGATCGTCATCACATTTGTCTTCCAATGTATTTTGATTTTGTTGCAACAACAAAAGAACGTTGTTTCACCTTCTCCCGGTTGAATATTCTTGGCTGTTGTCAGAAATCCGGTCCATATGTTCACCGAGACCCAATTATTTCCCTCCCTCATCTCCCCAAAGCTCCGAGGTCTGGTTGATGCTTGTATCCGAACCGATCCGAAAGCTAGGCCTTGCATCACGGAAGTACTTCGCCTGGCCAGTCACATGCATCGTCTATTGAACGGGACTTCGGTGCAGTCTGCTGCGAGTTCAAGTGAACGTCCAACTTCCGCAAGTGTAGCCCAATCCGGCACGGTTTCATAGACAACCCTACTCGTGCCCACACGCGTGTCAAGACGCAGATCATGTGATTCAAATCAAAAACACCAATTTTTAGCATTTTTCCGCACCGTTACACATCCATAGAATATATACGTGATCTCAAAAGGATTCACTTCCTATCTTTGATTCCACAGCTACATGCCAAATGCCATTTTCGATTACTGTCTATATGGTTTCATAATTATGCAAGAAATTTCAGCCTGTCTCTTTCACACCTTTGCGATACTTTTATCTCGCATTTTCTCTTCTACATCTGCTGAAAATGTAGCCTATTTTGTTATTTTACCATCAATTATATTCACATATTTATGTTTCTTATCAGAGAGCCTTTTTGTCGCCGTAAATTGATGCTACATGTCATCCACAGATGGGAATCGTTCAGATAAATAGAGGTCGTTTACGCTTTTGAGCCGCGTGCAAAGTGTTCCCGTACCAGTCGAGTAATAAAGTTGCATTTTTGAATCCAAGGCCATCTCCAAAATCGAATTCGTGTGAGACTAGAACAATCGTATACTCCATTATCAGTCAACAATGTGAGTTTCATAAGTCGATCCCAGTGATCCGCTTGTGAGCCAGCACTGTAGAGACCAATCAAGCTTGTTTGATAACTGGGAGGTTTGCCCTGACGAGATAGTTTGAAGGACCGGATGCAACTGGTTGTCGAAGAACTGTGTTGGTTTGACGGACGTGACCGCTCCACGGGATGACGGAGTAGTGAAGAGCAGGGAAATTTGATAAGGCCACATGGTTCCTCGATGCTATGCCGCAGGGTCTTGTATGTTAAAGGTATATTGTATTGATATGGTGGCTTCATGAGAAACGTAGTAGTGTTCCAATGGAATACTGCAATATATCCCTTTCATCCTTGCACAGCAGGCAAAATAAAGCTCACTCTAGGACCAAACTTCAGGACAAACTTGGGATGTAACTAAATGTAAGCTTTTGTTAAGTGTTAAGTTGAGTGACAACGTTGACGTGTCCGATTGTGAAGCAAAAAATCATCACGTGCTCCGGAGATGTACCAGAAACCATAGATGCCCAAGTAGCTGTTTGGGTGGGTTTCTTCTAATCTGATTTCAATGTGCACTCAAACATAGTGCTTGTATTCCTATTTAATCTTTATAATAATTAAAGACGACCATAGTCAGAGAGCGGTTTTTTGTTCCGCAGTCGATGAGTAGAAAGTAGTATTCATTTCAGTACATTCTCGTGATTTATCGAACATCTTTATTCATCCAACAGCACCCTAAATATGGGTTAAAAGATTACAAAATGCCAATGTAAAATACAGGTAAGATGCTACATGTACACGTATTTATATAGCCCAACTTTGGCAAATTTTCTACCAATCCTTCCCATTTAGGGAAGGGTATCACGTGAAGTGGCACTTTTAGAAATCTTCACTGTTAAGACCGGAAATTTCACGGTTGGATTCTTGCACAGGCTCTTTATTTTCTTTTTGAATATAGTGGTCTGCATAAAACGAATACTCTCCTGTATACAATGATAACATGCATGAACAAACAAGTATAACAGTTCCTTTAATTCGGCAGAACTTGATCTGTTGGAGAAACGTATCAGTACAGTTCAGGCTTCCATGCACATCGATTTGCCAGTGCACTGCGTGGAGCAGAGGCTCGACTAATTGGGTTGTTGTCGTTTCTAAGTTCAAATCATTTATGCATGGCCGTTCGTCTTTGGTAAGCATTTTGCAAATTTCACCTTTTGTGCTATTCTCTTATTTCCAAGTGAAATTTCCGAAATATCTGAACACAGTTTGCAAATATTTCGAGAGCTGTCTGAACGATGATTTCCATGATTATGCTGCGGCTTGTACTGCTCGTCATTCTTTGGAGCTAGGTATGAATACACAAATTCTCTGCCTGAATAATTCCCAAAGATACTCTGTTCATTAGTTAAAGGTGTTATCCTGGTTCGAAGACGGCCTAATAAATCACCTCGTTCCGATCATGTCTACAATGGAATTACAAAAAGCCAGCTTTGATAATTAATGTGTTCACAAGGTGAATTCAGCAGACAGGACGGAACCCAGCTGATCCTAGCACTCTGATTTTCTGAACCAAAGTGGTCTCTGGTTAGAACGTCCAGTCCCACTGAATGTGCCCCTGTTATCGTTTTAGAAGAGTCTATCTTGGATTGGCCCAATGATGTAAGAACGCACTGATGTGCGTTTGGTGCTGAACGCCTGCGGTTCATGACTTAAAGAGTGACTCTTGCAGAGGCAGAGACATGAACAGCCGTTTCGACCAGCAAACGTCTGCCAATCAATGGACTGACCAGATGGTGAGTTGAAGAACAACAAAGTCGCAGCTGAATTGATATCTTTTTTAAGTCACTAGCGGGGTTATCAAATTATCCCGAATGCTTACTTCCATGGGCGAAATAGTTCCGACATTTTGAACAACTTCACAGAAAAAATTCTCAAATCTTTTTGTCTCGAAACGTACACTACTAATAGCGGACTTCTTACGAGAGCTCTTCTAGTACCGGGTAAGCTTAACTTTCATGAATTCACGATCAGAAATATGCTAGGATTTAGGAATGTAACTACAAGAACAGGAGATAAAAATTAATAAAATGCCTTCTTGGACAAGTCAAAACTAGTCATAGAAATTCACTATTTCCTTTTGATATGTTCATTAATCTATGGAACTGACGGCAATTACTCTTCACTCAACTCGGTTTGATCGGTAGTTTGATATGGTTCGGAAACCTTTTTAACACACTTTGCTACTTTTTACATTTATCACGCGACATAGGTGTTCTCTCAATGCATTTTCACTGGTTTAACAATCTAAACAAAATTACGTCCCGAATAAGCGTAAGTGATGAAAATAACTTCTATCGAAGATCAAGAATGCCCGAGATATGCGGTTCCGACCTGCCTATTGAGGTGAGGTGCTGCAGAAATCTTTTGTCGGTGTAATTTCATCCAATCTTTATTCGACGCTAAATCGGAGCTAACTTCTGGTGAGTAATCCAGGTGTTCTTCAAGGTGCTGCTATTTCTCCTGGTTTGTTTTCGATGCACAAACCACTTGCCAACCGGTTCCCGTGACCAGCTAGTAAGATGCGCCGATTTTGCTCTCTGCCAAGTCATATCTCAAATATGGTTCTTTTCTTTTGTTATTTACATTCTAATTTGTTAGAATGTTTCGGATATTTGTCGATCATATCCCCGTCTGTTTATCCATCTGGTTAGTCTCTCCTATATTAACACAGTCACTCATCAGTCTTGGTTCTGCAGAATATTTTTGCCAATGTGAGATGCTCATTGCACATTTTGAATTGTGTAAAGTGAATTTGAAGGCTATCATTTCACAGAAAAAGGCCACAACTCTTCGAAATTAAACAAAGTACAATTTATGTTTTGTCTCCCATTCGTTTTGCTTCCCTTTTTGTCACTGACCTGCCATTTTCCCGCGTTATTAATGATTTTAAAATCACTAGCTGGGTTCTGTTTGCTATCACTGGGAAAACTATCCACCAACATGTGTGATATGCATCACATGTTTCGTGTAAGCATGAAACATGCACGCGGAAGATTATTGCACATCCTTCTGATTGTCTACCCAGGGATTTTCTTAAAATATCAATTTCATACCTCGATAAGGACCACGGTTCATTCATTCCTCACCTGCAGAATCGCACAGAGAACGTCAAACATTCTTTACTTATCCGGAGTAAGAACTAGTCATGATCGTGTCGCATTTCACAATCTCTTCCCATCTTACATAAGGAATTTTAATTTCTTTACAGACCTATCACTTGCTTTCTTTCTATCCGATGATGAATATGTCCTTTGTTGAATTGGAATGCAGGTGAGCGAACGCGCACGTCTGTACAAATAGTGATCTTGCTGAACAGAAAAGAAACGGGTAGTTTTGGCTCTCACGTAGACTGCTCCGAACTTCAAATAGTGATTGGACAATCAAGTATTTTGTATCAACCATCAACGAACTATTGGCATGATCGATGCAAGTTGTGTTTAAGCATGCAAAATGTACCCACGGAATTATTTTGACAACCACAGATGAACGAAATTATCTGGACGTCTAATTATGTTGACGTAAGTGCATTCTAATGTAAAGGCTCACTTTCACCTAGTTAACGAAATACTGTTTTTATTCACATTTTCTAACAAATTCGTTAGTCTGAGAACGAGATGTCAATTGATAAATCAGTGTTTGTACTTTTTCCGATAAGTCCACATAGTCGTCTCCAGATTCGGAGAGACATGTGATGAAAGAACCATCAGATTAAAGTTGAAACAAATACCACCGGGACCAGTGAAAAGGATGATCATTCGTGAGTTGCGTAACATACCAGAACTGTGGAACGCAGTTATCAGTACAATTGTTCGTACTCCCATTCACTATTTGTTGCTCTGTAAGCAATTAAGACACGTGTGCATTTCACGCTGCTGATAGAGTTTACGAACGGCGACGTCTGTTTTGACAAGTTAACAAATTTCAATTTGAGTGAAACGGAATAAACCAGTAAACACAGTTACATGCACCACCAAAGGATAACCGTCTCTAGGTATATAACGAAATACAGGGTTGTCAAATGCATGGCGATTTTGATGAGATTACTAATGAATCAAAGTTGCGGTTACCCTCAGGTAATTGATCTCAAAGTAATTTTCAACCGATTGAAGATTTTCAGCGGCAATTTTGCCTCCAATCCATACACAAATCCGTCTAAACATCACCCGGTGAATCAATGTTTCAATCACCCCAAGCGGATTCGAATTTTCTGACTACATACTAATAACTGAGAAGTCCTATAAAGCGACATTGAAAATCATGTGGCAGTTGTTCTTATAATGGAGCTAAACTCAAGTCAAGATTAAGCTTTTCTGAGGTCATCTTCATAAAGTTAACTAGTTGGAAGTATGCCATGTAATGTAGGAAGGATCGAGTCCCGCTCGAAATACAGGGGATAAGGAAGAATGGAATTGGAATTTCGAACTGGTGGAGGATAAACATTGCGCAACGTTTACTTGTGGGTGCTAAGTTGAGTCGGACGAACTTGTGACAAGAAGTGAAATGGTTACCGCCTACGTGTGCGGCACACCATCGTATCGTGACGCTACTTTTGAAGCATCCATGCAAGATAGCAAAATCTTTCATTTTGAGACGAGCAGAAATGATGGGAGAAAAATCAAATAGCAAAAAATGTAGCACAAGGATACACAATTTGATTGAGTAAATGTCGAGTAACCCGTGAAGATCCCAAGCAATTACTGAGTAAAATTAAATCTTTAGAAATCTGTTACAGATGAGATCGGACCTGGGGCGTTTTTGTGATAGGCCTAATCCAAGAGAGTTCACGGATGCAGATTTAGAAACAGATTTTTTTAACTACATACATCTGAGCAGTCACTCTCACTAATTAATAAACAATTGCATTTTGCGGACAAAAGGTATATCGTTGTATTTTAATGCGGTAAGAGAAGGAGGGAAGGAGGACGTTTGTTAGAAGGTAGACGAAATGCGCTTTGTCAATTCCGAGATAAAGAAAAATGTCGATAGACTCAGTGATATAATTGATTTGCAGTTAACCGAAAGCTTCAGACAAATCACAAATAAAAAAAGATAAAGATGTACAAAATTACTCCTTGTGACAGTCCACACCAGATACAAACGGAACTTTGGTTGCTTCCGCTGAGGCAAGTAAGTGAAATCCGATTATTAAAATGGGCCCTGATTGATGAATGAAGGGGCAACAATGATCTTGTTCTGTGTAATGCTAAATATAACTGTTTTATTGTCGCAGTCAAGTGCACAAATACTTTCAAGGAAACACATTAGAAGAGATTTATCTGTTCGGCCCAGGTAAGATAGAATACAATTTTCTAAATACTGGTTGATGGTCTTTTGTGATAAGCAATTATCACCGGAGTCAATGCATGACTCAAGACGTATAGGAATTAAGGATGCAGATGCTCTTGGAAAAGTGGAAGCACCGAGTTCCTTCAAATGGAGGGGGCCTGATTCTCCCTTTTCTCAGTAAGTCTGTTATTTTAGTGTTTGCGATGAACTTGTTGAAAAGGTCAGCGATGGGCCCGCCTAGAGACGAAACACATTCGTTAAGGGTGACCGGTTTCCGTAAACGGATCCAAAGATCTTTGTCTCCAAGTAATTTGAGGAAGACAAAACTTCATTGAGTATTGATAGTGTGGGTTACATTGTTGCAAGCCATATTATTATTACTGCTCATGAACATCAGCATCATCATCCTCCTATTTGGACTGGGATTATTCTCGTGCGCCTTGAAATGCGCTGGTCATTCGTGGTTCACCTTTACCTTTCTCGTCTCGTACATACGACTGCGATTAAAACATCATCAGCTTGATACAAAATATTGGTACAAAAATTTTTCGGTTATCTTTCGATACGCGATTATCCGGAACGAAGAACCTAGAATGTAGTCAAAATTGAACGATGTGGTAATATTTTTTCTTAATTTAATTTTCTCCGAAGTTATTTGGGACTTTTCTCATGTCTGATGAGAATAAACTGCACATTTTCGCGACAGAAAGCAATCCAGACTCATTTATTTTCTCATTGTCAGGTAGAAATCATTCGGATGATGAATCCACCAATTGCATGCCTATGGTTCATTAAAACTCGGGAGTTACTTAAACTCGTTTGGCATTGATGCATTTCTGCGAATGCGTAATTTGCTCTCATTAATTTTTTGTAATTGTTTCTTTTGGGAGAAAATTTTTTCTGTTTTATCTCACGATTAAATGGATGAGTTGAGCCTCGTAATGCTTCTCTGTCAGCAGTGGTGTTTCCACAAATACAGGAATGAGAATGGAAGTTACTTTATCTGCACTCCTTTCCGTCTCCCTTCATCCTGGTTTGCTGTACGACCAATGAGTACACTGACCCTGGTAACAAAATGAAAACTGATAATATTCGTACATTTCAGGTTCGAACGACGTAAGAAAGGTATCGAATAATCAAAGCGTCATGTATTCGTTTTCTTAAGTGTGAGTGAACCTCTTATCTGTCACACAGTTCAAAGTACACTCATGCATAAACACACAAACAGAAGAATTCACATCTGTTTGGTATGTGTACGTTCCCTCAGTTATTTGATTGTAAAATTTACCTTGAGAAGGACTGCTAACGGTATTGGAAAAGTTGACGAATTACATTTACCAGTATTAACATTATATCATTAAGAATTGGTAATATTCGTTCTCAACAGCCTGTTATGGTCGGAGTGTGCAAAATTCATGTACTTCACAAAACCTAATCAGGTTGGTACCTTACCTTCTCACTCCGACAAGATAGTCCAAAGCACAGACGAGGAATGTCAAATAACATTGGGTTCGTGCTAAAATGGCAGAAAATGTTTTCCCACGAATGATAACTCTCGAAACTCAAATTTGCGGAGAAAATAAAGGAGTCTTTCTTCAAGAGATGAATGTTCATGTACAAGATCCGAAGAAGTAAAAAATATGCCCCGTTCGTGACCCGTTTATTTCGTTTTTTTCCGCTGTCGGCTAAATTAGAATTTTATTAGCGAGTCCAGCCGGGTCAGATGTTAATCACTCCACAATAGGGTGAGAAATAAATTTCCACATTTTAAATAAATTTATTCTCACTAGGATCCCACTTAAATCTCTTGGATTATGAGTGAAAAATAAGTCCATTTAAGAATCAGTTGGTGATCCGTCGGAGGATTTTCGTCGGTCATTTCATCCATCCGTATGCAAAACATACTACCGAGAAGAAAAATCAGTACTTTCGGACCTTGTATCCCCTTTGTGAGGGTTAGCATTGACTAACCGACAAATCGCCATGTAATTCATAACTGGACTTATCTTCCATTCACGCCCCTAACGATTCAGATGAAATTTTAGTGAGAAACTAACAAACAAGTTCTCTAGTACAGGGATGGTTGGACACGAGAGTACCGAGTAAGCATACCTGACGAGCGACAATAATTGCGAAACTGTTCCTATGCTTCTGGGGGAATTTCGTTTATCCATTCGTGTGTGAAATATACTACTGAAAAGGGGCTATTCTCAAGCTGCTCGCAGTATGCCTGGGTGAATTGCACAGAAGATCTTGCAATGGGACTACAGATTGGATGATTTAAGGTGACTGCTTATGGTAAACCTGTTCATTTACCCAACAAGTAGTTGCTGGAATATTGTAAAATGGCGATTATTGTGACCAGTGTCCTCAGGTTGGATTTATCGAAATATAAAATGGACAAAATTGCTTTACACTTCACCGTATGATGCTATAGTGAATCAATTGTCGGGCTTATTAGAGCAGGTTGGATTAACAATAAGTAAATGCATCTTGAATGACCCTTTTGTTTTGACAGACTGAGTGCCCTAGATAAAAATGTGAAAGGAAGTATTACTTTCACATTGGACGTGGTATCACCATTCACCGACAACAATTCGGCAGAGCCATTGCGCTATTCGTTTGGCTACAAACAAAGGATCGAAATTAGTACCCTTTTAGTTGATCTACAATAACTGCTACATTTATACACACCAAATATTTAGTTTAAGTTCATCGAACCCATATTGACTGGCAATGGGATCACACTTAGAAACAGCATTGGCTACTGTTTTCACGGCAATGTTGAAATACTAGACAACTTGGATCTCCAACCAACGGAATCACATTTTATAAACGATATACACCTGATATTTTTGCAGAATAACTTTACTAGCGGATTTAAATTAGCCATTATTCGCATCTAACTGCACTCAGTCGAACCCATGGTTCATTCTGGAGCGCTAGCTGACTTCTCAACAACCTTCCAGGATGTACCTCCATCCCGGCGAGTTGATGGCTGAATACATCAATCGGCGTCTAGAAAGCTAACTTGGATTCGACAGTAAACCTGTTTCGGTATTTCCGTGTCGCTTGCGTTGCATAATAAATAATAGGAAAATGTGCACATCATGGGTGCAACTGAGGAGAAATTATTATTCAAGAGAGCACTTTAGCTCGAAGTGTCGATTCGAAAATTCTAACCTGGATCGTAGAATATTATGGGAGATGAGTGGTTGAGAAAAATCCAGCTCACACCTCTTTACCACTTAATGGTGACACACTGACAGGAGTGATTCAACAATCCTTTTGTATTCAAAAACGTAATGGAGAAATTTTTACTAGAGACATAGTATTCCCGTGGAAATGTAGTTTAGAATGAGACTTCACTTCTATCCCAAAGTTTAACATTCCTTTAATTATGTGAAGCAATATATATCTTCACTGCTCGCTTGTAACATTTAATGAAGTAGGCAGTATTTTTTATGCTATTTCGTCGCGATCCGTGAATGGAAATTTTCTTATCTGTTTCAGTTCAAACGGTACAGTATAAGCGAAAATAATAATGACCGATCTACTGGCGAAAGATGTTGAATAATGACTCAATCGTGAAGGCAGTTGAGGCGAGGAATTGCTCTTGGCTCACAACATTACACCAATAAGTTGATTAGAACAGCCAATTGCGCAAGACAATTAGTAAACATAGTGTCAGAAATTATTAGTTAGTACAATATGAACATATGCTCATTTGTCAATGTAACCGCTTTATCGAGCTAGCAATTACACTGAACACGGTCATTTGATTACGTCAATTTTTGCGGTTACGGTAACACAAAGAAATGGAAAAGTCGTTTTACTTTTCACACGTCCGAGTGGTGCAGTACAGTCACTGTTGTTCCAGGTTCATACAAGTGACATTCCTCGGATTCTCTGGGAGACTCATAGAAACATGGCAAGTAATTTCGACTTTCTTTGAATGTCCCCTTTTAGCAACATGTTCCAATCTAGAGCTCCAGAGAGCGTTTGTTACTTCATTTCTTAGCCTGTCAGGCTGGTGCTTGTGTGTTTGCTTGAAAGGCTGTCGAATGTTTTGACAAGTAACCAGCTCCAGAGGGGCAGGTGAACTGTAAAATACAAGATATTGATCGACCGAGGAAAACGATCGTTGGGTTGTTGATAGATAGTCAGGTGAGGTGAGGCAAACATCGTTAATTCTGCAATTTTGATGATAACTTCGTAAGTTATTTGTTGAAAATTGTCCCACAGCCACCACCAATATGTGCGAGAGTTGTAAATCAACACTGCTTTAGAACGGTGCAGGCTTCATGCTTCTTTATTCTGCCACTGATTTATCGATCAGTGAAATTTCCGAGATATGCATTTTCTCGTTGTGTATTAGTCATCCCATCCAGAATAATTTCTATTGTTTCGTTTGTGTTTGTCATCCTCCCGGATGAGCTGAGTAGCGCACTAGGTTTTAATTAGACCATCCTAAGAAAGCTTTGCGCAAATCCAAATGCCATCCAACCCGAGACATTCTTGTGCACGCTCCTTTTGGTTGTCATATTCTTTCCCACACAAATAGTGCATCAACCAACGAGCTCTGTACGTTCACTTCAGTCTCTAGGGTGACGTACATGGTCTTGAATACCTCTTCAGTTGTTAGAATTTGACGATTCGTTTCACCCTGCGAAGAAATCGTTCACTTTCGAGCGACAGATATCACGTTCAGATATTTCATCACGTGAACCACGGTCTTCCAGGTTTGCCATGAGAAAGTCTGCAAACAGTAAACACAGGGACAATCCCACTGTGATTCGGTTCATTTGGTCATAGTCACATCTGTTGGACAAGGAAACATCTTTCAGTAATTGCTTAGACCTGCCTAAGGTAAGCCAGAAGCGGCACCTTGGTGAAACACAAAGTGAGTCCTGGTGGAAAGATGAACTTTGGGGTTTGGGATTTCACCTGTAAACTGTGATAAGTCACGAAGACTAACTTTTGATTCTTGGGTCCCTAGTTTAGACAAGTCAGCTCGCGGCTGCATGTGGATGACACCCAACCATTGACAAGAGTGACCGAAGACACCGATTCTGTTTGTGAATCTTTGAGAGTTCATGAAAGCACGGAATTAGCAAAGCGCGTGGTCTAAGGCTTTCCAATTCTGTTGCTTTAGGAATATTGTCACCTCACATTTATTTTACCATTACCGACAGTTGCTTCTCTACCATTTCAGGGTTATCCTCTTCAATTTCCGATTACTGTAACTTTATGCTCTCCGCTAGAATTTCACCAAGCTTTCTAATGTGTCCGTGTTTCTGTGTATATGTATGCTTCCCAGGTAAACCTATGCTTCCAAAACAACATAATCACATGGACAACTGAAGGGATATTTACCCTGTTCGGATAAACCCTTTCTTCCGATCTTGCCGTCTTCTTTGTTGCTCACACATTACCATGCGAAGTTAACTGCTTTGGCTACTCGTATGATCAATATTGCTATGGATGTTTATGCATGCATAAATCAAAAAATTTTTTATTCAATTGTTCTTTTGATGACCGATGTGTATTTTTCGTTCTATACAGAATATTATCTGGTCGTATTTGGCTGGCCTAGAAATAATGCCATCTGTTATCATTCTGATAGTCGGATGTAAGTTGTTTGGTTGCATCTCGAACTTCACAAACTAGAGTTCCAGATTCGCATTCGGAACGGCTGGTTATGTAGACATTTATTGAAGTGGCAATGGATCATTTTGAAAAATATACCCGAAAATGCTCATACTTCAGCAAATCGCGATGTAGCCTAGGTCATTGAAACTGTCTGTAATTTCCTGGCCTGCAGTAGAAAAATTCGTCCTCACATGAGAATCGTTGGTCTGAAGGATGCAATTCCGTGGCTTGCCAAATCCGGTCACTGATAGGGGCGCTATTCCATTGCTTACATTCCTTGCATGGATAAAATGGCTGTGATGCTTCTTTGACTCTCATTGGCAAGTTGGATGTTGACACGATGAATCGATGGAAAAACTTTAGTTAAAACCTTGTTCTGCAAACTGTCAAAAATAACCAGTCTTCCAGTACCAACTCAAGAGATGTCATCTGTTCCCTCCTCTATCTCTCACCGAAACTTTTAAAAACACTTCCATCTACCTACGCATTCCATATGAATGACAGAAAATGGCTTTTGTCAAGAGCACGGAATTCCGTCCAATGCGATGAAATTTCAAGATTGCCGTGAATAACCTGTTAGCGCAAATACGGGCCATTCTGATTGCTACCGAAATGATTTTTCTTTTCGAAATCTACATGAATTGCAAGCATGTGTGTCTTCTTTAAATCAGAAATAAGGCGGAAAGAAACTTATAGCAACCGTGTTACGAGACTCACGTTTCTTCGGAAATATGAACGCAATTGATTCCTGTAACAAACAATTTGGCCTGAAATATCATCAACTTGCTCTCTTGGTGCGCCATGAAAAAAACCTATAGTTTTATGTCCGGAACCATTTCACAACATTCCCTCTGCGGATAGTTTTTTTAGATAGACGTTTTCTAATCTAAATGAAGCATCAATGTCAGCTGAGCTGACTAATTCACACTGATTGGAGTCGACTCATTCATTGCAC
>LUCM01010973.1:139403-233171 GCA_008360955.1 Fasciolopsis buskii
CCGAACGAGGTATGTAGTAGGATAAGGAACTTTTCCCGAGTATCGAGGAACTCTCAAGCTTTGCGCAATCTAGCAAAAGTTAACTGTAAATAGGCCTCAAAGTTCCGAGATGAAATGGTCGACCCCTCACGGTTAACTTCGCTCATTTTCTGTGATGTGTTCCGTTTTCTTTCCTAATTTCATTCTGATCCACTGGCCGAAAGTGGTTGTAGTAATGGACACAGAAGTAAAGATAAAACAGCAACTTACGGCGAGATTTCGGTGATTATGTAGTTAATTGGCAAGCTATTGCTTCAAAGTCGCTTCCCCTGTGCCATACTAACAAAAGAACACAACGGATCTGAACACTCATTGTCATATCAAATAAGATTTTTGCTTGGCATACCTCTTTCTTTTTCTGCAAACAGATCGAAAAAATGAACAACATATTGATCTACCAACTGCTGTCTAACTCGGACAACCGGGCAATGCATTTTCAGAACAAATCTGACGTTGCTTGCGATTTACACTTTGAATCAGTTGATTATTCACTCTGATCCACTATTTCAATGCAGTTGCACCTACCAATCATTATTAAAAATTCGTTTGTTCCGGCTCTCGACAATTCTGGTCTCACGGATACTCTTGGGCAACTGCTTGTTTTTCATTAGGAAATATGGAACCAGTCATTTTATCCCAGAGTAAACGGCAAAGATCCGGAGTGTGTAGTCTCTTAAAAAGGGCTTTGATACTGCTGCCTGTGTTTGATTAAGCGCGTCATGAAACAAATACATTGAGTCAGTGGTTGTCCACCGTCTGACATTATCCACTCTACATGGTTAAATGATACCCTAAACACTGGATTTTCCAAACACTGTCCAGCAAAATTCAGGATGAACTCACCTTTGAATGAGAATTTCACTTTAACCTGCTTTCGGATGTTCAGACTAGGCTCATCCGTCCATCCGTTGTCCTCGCATTCTAGTTAGTTTATTATTAGTGAATCAGTTTGTTCTTGCTTAATTTAGTCACTTTGCATGTGACCCAAACGACATGGTTTCGGTTAAAACTGTCGGGTAGGAATTACAGTGATCTTTTAGACATAGTTCATCCATCAGTTCCATTACTCGGTATTGTTAGTGTTCAGTCACCTTTAATTTGTTTTGAATCAATTCGCGATAAACTCTTAGGAATGATATTGGTGGGTTTTATGGTTCTGATTCACGTCATCATTCTCAGACTCGACAAACAGTAGGACGAGTTCTGATAGATGGAGCATCGTCGCCGTACGCTGTGGTGTTGTCTCCGGGATACTTCGTCGGTATTTCGCCATCGATAAATACAGAAGCAAAACCGTCTCGGAGTGTTGTATTGCCATTTGGAACAATCTTTTGCGATTTAGGCCTATAGACTGAGTAGATTACTGACAGTTATTATATGCTGGCGATAATAATAAAAATTATATAGATTACGTCAAATTGAAAATGAATTGTTAAAACGATATACACCTCCTAATTCTATGTTCATATCTAAATCTTAAATTCGCCCGATACTTTAATTGCTGGTAATCAATGCATATACACTAAAATGCAGTTTTAACTAACCATTGGATTCACTGTCTGATCAAAAATACTGAGTAATTTGTGCATTAACCAAGCTGCACGTATTGTGACACAGTTCTCCGTAAATCTAAAGCCAGGTCAAGTCAAGTTCAATAAAACAGTTCTTTTTTGTACCCGGATTTGGGACAGTCAAGAATTATGCCGACTAATTGGACAAAATACAAACACGTATTACTGAAAAAATGCATACCAAACCTATGCAAAAATCGTTCCCGTCTAAAATATGGATAATGAACGCGATTATAGGAACCGTTTGCGGTTGACCTGGTTTAACTACTCCACATGTTGGCAAATTCTGACAATTAATCCGTCTAATTCGAATGAATAATATTCCTTATACTTGAGTAGTTTTGTCGTCCTGCCATGGTTGAGGTTAAATTTCGTCACCGAAACGAACGAGCTTAATCGTAAGTAATAACGGCGCCCTCAATGACGATTTGTATCAGGGTGACAATCTGAAATGGTAAGTACACCACAATGTCCTCAAATACCATATACGTTGTTTTGTTCAATTCGTGTTTCATATTGAGCGGAAATGCACATGAAAAATATCTGATTTATTGCATCTTATCCAGGGTTTGTCCGGGGACATTTGGAAATCATCAAATGCAATCACTAAGCTTTTTAAATCCTTGTTTCCCGGAGACGGTGTTACTCGGTTTTCGGAATGCGAAAAGCACATACTGTACCGGAACATTCATCAACTCGCGGGAAAGACAGATCATGAACAAACTTGTCTCAACAAATGCTAGAAAAAGTTGCATTATTGCAGTCTCATTTGATTCAGCGCAAAACAACTTTGAAGGAGCATAATATCTAATAGGGCATATTTCGTTTTGTTGTGGTGTGACCTGTTAGAAGTAAATCACACACAAAAATTAATTATCCGGTGATCAGATGTGACTGTTGTATGTGATCAATTTCTCCTTAGTTATTCACATGTATTTTTCATTAAACTAGCCATTCGAAAATCAAATTCATCACTAAAGGATCATAATTATCCTACAATTATCCGTACAGGATGCTAGCAGTTGAAATAATACAAAAATCGTTTATGTAATTGTCTCCCAATCCAACGACGAGAAGAAACATGTTATTACACATAACTTATGAATGACGATATTTGTGGTCAACGGTAGAACGTGATGTGAATGCATGTTTCATGAAGAGAAAAGCGATAAAGATTGTTGCAGGTGGAAAGACCCTTGGCGATCGGATTCAGGTTGATAAGTTTGGTTAAAATCTTTTTTCTTATTCTATTCAAAATTTCCAGGTGTTTGCTTTGGTCGTGGAAATGAAGCACTTGCGCTATTCCTTATCAGTTTGTGCTTGATTTGTTTAGCCCTAGTAAGGGAAAAGAGCACACGTGCGTTGTCTGCAAACATTCAGTTGATAATTTTAACTCCTTAACTAAACGACTCGTGCACGCAAAAGTAGTGTCATATGCCTAAGCATACCAAATTACGAGATTCAGTGAATTACTAAGAGTCAAGATACTAAACAGCCCATCAAAGGCTCTTTTCGAGATAGTCGGTGACGATTGGTCAGTCATAAACCGGACACATTCAATCGGCAACTCGATGCTAATTCATGTACCACAGCTGCTTGGAAAAAGTAGGGCAAATGTGGATAATAAAAGTCCAAGAATAACGACGAACTTGATTTGATTGCAGAATTATTGATAACACATCAAATCTGTACTTACTCCAGCCATAAATCCTGTATCCGAATGTTTTCTAGATTATTTGGAATTTTATTCAATTCAATGAATATCCACCGTGTCATTATTAGGATTCCTCCGTCGGGGTCATTTATGTATCAATTGCTTACTGGCGAGGCATCAGTAAAAAACGGCATGAAGTACAGCAAACTGCATCGGGTGACAGCTTCTCCGAAGTGAATTGTATGAGTATCTATTAGAAGTGCGCGGAAGTGGATCGAATTCCGGCAGCTCCAATCAACAGCACATAGCAATCATACAATAGAAAACGAAACAGTGGCATGCAACCTGCCTAATCCGTAGCACAGTTGTACATTGACAGTTATCGAACCGCAGACCGCTAGGACGTAAAACTTAATTGAAAACGCTAGTCGATTGACTGTTCTTTTCCATTTGTGGTGTCAACCGAAGTAGCATAGATATGCACTGTCGATGATTCATGCAAAACACAGATAAAAACAACATGCAAGTTTCGTCGAATTTGAAGTAGTCCTAATTTCATTTTTCAATATCCTCATGGTTCTAGCACTTGAAAATTACAAATAACCATCGGCGATGATTAATTCACGGACGTTCTAAATTGTAATAAGGTCAGTCAAACATGATTCACCATGGCTGTGAACGCAAACTCGTCTGGACTAGAAAAATGAAACCTTGATGGGGTGCAGAAATTTCACAAACTTGTTTGGAAGGGTTTTCGTACTTATTCGAGTTTATACTAACAAATGCTAACATGTTTTCTTGCCTAACAAAAGCATTTATTTTATCGAATACATTTCACCTAATATTACGCCTGAATTTGCATTGAGAAGTCAATTAGTTAACCGCTTAGGATGTTTTACGTTATCTGGGATTTGAAAGTCACTGATTATCATGAAAAAGAGAATTTTTATTTAGAAAGGACTTTGATATTCATCGGAGTTGACCTTGGATCATAATCGTCCGAACAAGCCACGTTAGCCGCGTACGTTGATATCGTGACATGGAAGCAAAAACCCGAATTAGTGCAATATTTTAACACTACTGATTTTCGAGTGGTGAACGTATCAAAACACATTGTTTAACCTGAAGGTTTAAAGATATCGGGCGGTTTAAATTATATAAGATCACTAATTGCACAATTGCAAACGAATTAGTCAGGCCAAAAGCATATTTGTTTACGCGAAAAACCGAGCATATCTAAACAAAAACGAAACGCTGATTTATATTCATGTTAAAACCTCTTTCCTGTCAACCTTAGGTAAAATATCATCAATAGTTTATGCATCCCCGTCTAAAAAAGAGGAGAATAGTTAAACACACCAAAAAGCAGCGAATACGAAGTATGGATAGACAGTCAATTTAATTCGTCCAGGCAGCTGTGAAAAATATTGAATGGATTAATTAAGTGTTGATGGTTGCCTGGCATGTGATGAAGACAGAACGCTCACTGAATGGACATTTCTAACGGGAAATTATTCGAAAAACGTTCTCCCACTATCTTACATTCGTCCAGATTGTTCATCGTTGCACGAGCAAATGAAGAAACTATTTCAATTGATCAAAATAGGATGCACTAGTCAGATGATGACAGTGCAACATGGAAATCGAAGCCCATTATTCAATAACACCATAATCACTTTTTATTCTTTCCAGGCATAGTATACCAGCACGAATATTCCAGCCAGTTTCCCCATGGGAACATCTTAGGTTCTTGATTTCATTTTAACAGAATTCATGTGAATTGAATTAGCGATCGCCAACTTCCAACTGTTTGATCACACTATTTCCCATCGCACTCCCTTGCGGACCAGATATTTGGACCAGTGGCTCGCATTTGGGATTCCTAAGATAAATTTCCACTTCGATATAGGGTGGCTTGTAGTATGCTGTCCAGGTCGAATCCACTAACGTTCTGGACGAGCGATGAGGTAACATAGCATTCTGAAAGGGCTAACCCCTGTATGGACGTCGCACTTCGCTTCCTCTCACTTGCGTACTGTTCTTCATTTTTATCCTGGTTCCAGTAGAAATAAACTTGCAACCAGATTTGTTTGAATATATTATGCATGTATATACATAAATATATAATGGACTATGACTTGTGATCTTCCCATAAAACACTCAAATTGGCTGGGACTGTGATGAACGCCTACACCTAATCAGGTAATCTAATTTTTTTATACAGTCATGCTGCACCGTTGCGCCCCAAAATTCAGTCACAAAAACCCACACAGATGGAGATTTGCCGTAGAAGTTCTTTGTCCTCTTTTTTTTTGTTCCACATGATCTTAGTGAATTGAGTTTCTCGTGCCAAGCATTATTAGGTCGGGCAATATGAGAGATTAACTAATCTCTAATGGATTGTTTAAAAAACAATTTATTCACTAAATGAAATGAGACTAATTGACTGTTTTTTCCTCGGGGAGAAAACTAGCCAGAGTTTCAGGAAACTAGTGCCAGTTAGTTTTTCTGAAATTTTACAAGGGTAAATTTTCATGGATTGTAAAACCGGATAGCGTTTTGGAAAAGTCGTAAATTGCATATTTTAAGTGAGCAATAGTGGTCGTAAATTTGGGGTAAACGAGTAGCTTGGCTTTATTGTTAACTCAGGGTGACCGACGGAAGAATACATTTCAATCCCGGACCGGTAAGTAGTGACCGTCTGCACTGTGCTCGAATACTCATAGTGACTGGACTACAACGTGGCAAGCGCGCTTGTTTCACAGTATCTCATCAATAAATCAACTGGGCTTCATTTGTGTAGGTCGACTGCGGTCGAATATTCCAATCATCACTGTTAGGATCTGCTAGAACGAGGAGTTTCTTTTGAAAAATTTTCTTTGGGCGTTTACGTGTATGTAGCATATACCATGGAGAATGACACAACCTAGCCACTAGTGAGCGCAACATGAATTCTTCATGTACTTTGACGCGACAGTATGGCGGTCGAACTGACACCGAAGTTCTCGAGCAAATTTTAGATGTGGCACAGTAGAGGAAAAATTTGCACAAGAGAAGCGTAAAATAGAATACTGAGAACCAGCCAGATATGCCGTGGAAGGAAAGGTTTATTTAGGACAGATCAGTCGGGCTTATTCGTGATATCTATTCGGTTCCTGTCTTTTACGCCTGTAAATGGGAAGAATTTCCCTTATAATTCCTCATCTTACTCTATGAAGATTGCTAATTTCTGCCAAGCATTTTGGGCTGTGTGAACTTCTGTTCCCCAGTCACAGAAGAAGTGATCAGATCAAATTGGTTCTTCATTTGCCGGAACGGGACAGGAAAACTTCGTTAACACATCCGAATATCTTTGTTAGAAAGTGTCTGGCCTGACAGCAGCCAAGATATTTTATCTTTTAATTTCTTTTATTAATGAAACAACAATGTACATCAATTTCCAGGAAGTGGGCCGATGTCAACAGAATTCTGCCAAGTGGGGAAATTGACCGACGGTGAGAGGACTCGAACCCGCGACCTTCATGTCCTGAGGCCACGACCTCATCCGTTTGCCCATCGTCATTAACACTGAGCAGCAGGTTTAGAAAGAAAACATTTACTGTTTTTCTCATGCATTGAACCAACACCTGAGTAGGGTGGTTTGCTTCTAGTTCCTAACTGGTTTTGGTCGATTTAGGATGAAATATGTGACTTCTGGAGTGCTGTGAATCATTCAGAATTCTCGAGGAAATATTGATTTCTATCTGAGAGTTAAAACGCTTGGCTTGAGCATACAAAACAAAATCCCACAGTACTGGAAATTCGGGTTGAATCAGTTATATGATGCATCCATTTCAGCTTACTACAGAACTCAATAGAACTTCAATTCTCAAGTTTGAAGAGACTCGATGATAAATGGAATGCTGGGCATAGAAATAGTTAATTTTGTGAAATTAGTTAAATGTAACTGATGATTAAAAATGCATTTAAGTGGTATTAAGAATCTGCCTAAACAGTGAAGCATCTGTATGGAGTTTTGTCATGGAGCGCTAATACCGCAAAAACAGTACGATCAGAGATTTCTCCAAATGGGTTGACTTTCATAGCCCGAAACAAACCGATCAAATCGAACACCGTTGTCGCAACGAAAATGAGCCATTATGTATTGTGCTGTATCAAGACCCATTCAGGCGCTCCTTAATCAAAGACACAGAAAACTGGTGGCGACAAAAATTCGGCAATTTTCATTTCAAACCCGATTCCGAATGATCACGATTTGATTTATAATAAGTTGATAAAATCATACATTGGGTTATCCCAAAGGACAGCCAATTGGTTTTTTCTTTCCAAAGTGATTACTGTTGAACGGCAATGATGTTGATTTTATTGGCATGGTTCACACTTTGTCCAGAACTTCATAAGCAAAGGGGTCACAGACTGAAGGCCAACAACACTTCTTGCGTTACAGTTGTTGTTCATCGAAAGCTTGCACTCAGGGTTAATTTTTTATGGGACTATCAAATGACTAGAGCTGAATCATCTTTAAATAACCACTAGACAAGTTAGCCAGAAAGATCGAACAAGAAGTGAATAAACCACGTTTTCTTCTGTACAATAATAAATCAGAATCAAGTAATGTAACAGGGGATATTTTTTCTTTTATCTTCTACTTATTTTATTAATGAAATAACAATACATATCTTCTTCCAGGAAAGGGGCCAAGGCCAACAAAGTGCTGCGAAGTGGGGAAATTTACCGGCAATGAGAGGATTCGAACACGTGACTTTCACGTTCAAACACCAGGACCTTATTCTCTTGGCCATTGACCGCCGCCTACTTCATTTATGGGTGTCGATTGAAGTGATTCGGTGAGATAAATCAGACAAACAAATCAGAGCTGAACGTATTTCGGATTGTATCAGTAAACCGATGTGCCGTAAGATAAGCAATTTAAAACTTTTAAAATATGAAACATGCAAGATTTACAATTGTTCCATTGTAATTCTGCTTTGAGAACAGTTACCGAAGTAAACGAAATGTCAACTCATTACAAACACTCCCGGCCATGTTGTGTATTTCATACGTCAAAAAGTCAAACAAAAAAGAGTTCCGTTCGGACCGGATAGTCAGTCGGAATTGCTGTTCGGAACAGAAAGGTGAATTCGCTGACTTTGCCGTGACATCTTTTCATAGTCCTTTTACAGTAAACCACCCGGTCACATTTGTTACTTAAGCTGATAAAGATGAATGTGAATTTACTTCATTGAGGCTCGTTCATTGGAAAGATAAGTTGTCTGTTGTAGACAGCCTATTGAAAAGCCCGCTTTTGTTGTATGTCCTATATGCAATCATTTCTGTTAGAATGTACAAGCCTATTCAGTGTGAAAATATTTTAGCTGATCGAAGGTGAGCGAGCGGTCACCATTGGCCGGCGGTGGGCAGACGCATAAGGTCGTGGCGTCCGGACGTGAAGGTCGCGTGTTCGAATCCTCCCACCGCCGGTCAACTTCCACACTTGGCAGCCCTCTGCTGTTCAAGGCCCCCCTCTTAGAAATTAATGTACATTGTTGTTTCATTAATAAAATAAGTAAAAGATAAAAGATAAAATAGATTGTGATGAGTACAGTTAAACGTTGCGGATTGAATTCCTTCGACCACAGATCAATTATTCATCTTTATCTTCCCAGACAGTCTTTCACGAGACTAACAGTCTATGGGAATTGTCACCATTAAGTTAAAGTGCACGGAATTTTCGAGTTCAAATGGTTCGCCTAGTGTCAAACGTAGAACTACCTGATGGATTCTCGTTTCAACTAGTAAGGAATCTCGAGTATTCATTTGTCTGCAGAATTTGAGCAAAATTAGGGAACAAATAATAGACGTAAAGTTGAAAGAATTCAGGCTGATTTAAAAAAATAGATGATTTTTGTAATCACAGAAAGCCAACAAGGTTTCATCCCATCCAAGAGCTTGATTCTTGTTGGTCTTTCTGGAGAGATTTGCAAGTACTTATCACACTTTGTTACATGGTTTTGAAGTGATGATCTTGATGGCGCACAATTTGTTTGATGTTGTTCAGTTGCCGGGAATTTGGTTCCTCCCGAGATTTCGTGTTGGATTTGAGACAGTACATGCCGTGTAGATGTAAGCGCCGACGTTCAGTTTGCCACGCTTTCATCTGTTTACCTTTGGATAATGGGTGGTCTGAACTAGCGGCAATGATAACGCTGCCATCATTCAGAGATGATCAGATGAAAGAGTCAAATATCTGGAACACTACGTGTTAGTGAAAAATGAGAGTATCATGCATTGTGCTGCTGACAGGCCGAAGGTTGACGAGTAAATTCTGAAAAGATGAATTCAATTTTATGAATACTAGAAAGAATATGCACCTTGTACTGGAGATGAATGGCCAGATAACCAATTTAGGAGGGAACGGGGGTTACCAGAAAGATTTACTAGACCAAACAAGTAACATCTCAAGAACACAACGAGGATCCCTGTCGAGAAAGAATCTTTGGAGGAACACTGGCACGATAAGATCTCATCCATGGTTTATTAAATCACTGGATTTGAACCTAATCAATAGTAAGTGGTTCTATTTACACGCGCAAATTATGCTGTTAGGGAAACCATCACATGTTTGCGGTTTCTAGACTGTTCCCAAAAATCTGAGGCCAATTACCGATGGCCTTCGACCATCAGCTGACAGGCACAGTGCCAGGAAAATTCGCGGGCATTATCATCCTCAGTCGGAATAATGTAAGTGACTGGTTAACATATAGTTGATTAGTTCAATAAATTTTATCCCTGTTTCGTTTTGCTTCAATTTATGCAATTATCATACAGGCGGTTGTGATCGCAGTACTCAAAGTTTGAAGGGGGATGTTCGTTTTGCACTGTCTGTTTCTAGTGCAATCTTCATCGAACTTAAGCCATTTTTAAAATCAGGGATTGAATGATAGAGGTGGTCGTCGGATGAGACGGACGCTTACATGGTCACTGGAAATAAGTGAAGAGAGAATGTTACAAGTCGGCCATGGGTTGAGGGATAATAATGCCACTATCCAAATAACAATTAGTTCGCATGCTTGTAATTTATTTGCTCAAATGACATAATGTTTCAGTAAGTGGATAACAGTCGTTGAATAGCTGTCAAACGAGAAAAAGACCGACGACGGAGAAAGTCGATCCGTGATTTTGCTGTGGTGTTAACCACTCAGGTTTTGCAAAGAAAAATCTAACTTTCGACTAAAATTTCGCACCCAGCAGCCAATAGGATGAGTAAAACAGCCGACGAAGGAATCATTAAGCTATGAATAATTCGTAGAATCTACAAGACCAAGTCTTAGTGATTTCTGTGCTTTCATCTTATATTCTTTTGCTTCCTTCAAAAATGAATCTTCAAGAAACAGGCGCTGCCAGTAGAGAGCTGACAGGTAGAAGGGTGGCCCGTGATGGAAAAATTAGAACCTTTAATCTTTCCATACGAACTCCATGGCTAATCCAATTAACCATCGCCGGCATCATGTCTGAACGAGAAGAAACTGCTTGGTATTAACGTCTCATTGGCAAATCGGGAACCAAAGACTTCATAGCTTAAGGCAGCTGACAAATCACCGGTTCGAGTAAATCATAGTATAATCAGTTGGGAAATTTCAACAACGTGCCAGCAAATTTTTCTCTGTTTGACGTGGTTACTTGTGTGGGGTTTGCATCTTGTGCTCGAAGTCATTCAACTTTTTCCCGTATTCCCAGACTGTGGTAATCCACAGTTTAAAGCAACGCGTTGAGTAAACGTATTTTCTACTGGACTAAATGCTGATGAAACCGCGGCAAATATGAACTGCAAATTTCCCTAAGATCATTGACGTAAAACATGGACGACATTGGGACGTGACTGGGCAGCATCAGGGGACTTGTTTCGCTACCACTGAAGGGTATTTAGGACACTTAAAGGTTACGAGTTGTAGACCAAATTGCTGTAAATCATAAACCAAAGGCAGGATTTTATACTCGCAGTATTCCTGCATGATTTCCCGAGGCATCGATCTAAATACCAACAAAATAGCATACTGTTCTGTATTCATTTAAAAGTAGGCAAAATCTTTCCTGGTTAGTTAAAAACTACTGTATCATATCTTAGTGGTCTTGTTTAGAGAATTCGGCCTGCAGGACGAAATCCAAGTCTGCACGAATAATACCTCTGGTGTAGAATAGATGTCTGCAGGTCCTTCGGTGCGCGACGGGAAAAAAACCGCTCATCTGAAGACGACGATCGTAACTGAATTCACGTAGTCCAACAACCATGCATGTAGCTGCCAGCTGCCCCATTTCTAGCTTCATCACTATAAAACCTGTGCAGGGGAAAGAGGTGGGTCCACCAAGTACCTGGCGAGGACGCAAGCGAGGAGGCTTCTGATTAAAGCCTACCAAACGATCATTGGAAGGAACCAATTAAGCCCAAATAGGATGCACATGCCCCATCAGTTAGCAATCTGCTTTTCGAGGTTGACGAAACCTAGACGCCAAGGTTCTTCTCACAGATGGTCTCCCGAATTTGTACGCTGGAATTATGTAGTTCTAGTCACAGTTGAGGTGTTGTGGTCCTCCAAAATACATTTAGGCGCATCTGGTAAAGCTGATCGGAAGCAGCCACATCTCAAAACACCAAATCAATCTATCTAGGTGCTGTTGAAGAGCCTCTCAGTGGGCTCTCGGATCGAACAGTACGCCACATCTTGAGATCATCCCCATAAATGAGACACTGAGATGAAAGGTAACGGCAGGTCTTTAAAGTATGAAAGAGAGATCAGCGGACCGAGAACTGATCCCACTAGTGGCAGTAAACCACCATGAAGATGATTGAGTAGATCTGATAGAGAAGAAACGTTGGCTTGAAAAATCCACAATCTAAAATAGGAAAGAATTTTCAAAGTCATTAGCTAGGAGATTTAAGAGCAAACTGCCAAGCAGGACTTTATCGAACGAATTATTGGAGTGATCGAAAATTCCTTTCATGGGATGCCTTGTAATCTTGGCAATCTACCAGCTTCTGTAAGCGAGAAACAAGTTGGATACATATGACCGTTTGCGTCAAACCTTATGTTGCTGCGGGCAGATGTGACCTCTCGGTACAATCTCAGCCAGACGTTTCAGAGCCTCGCCAATGACGGATAGGAGACAAATCGGACTGCAATTGACAGAAGCCGTCGCGGGCCCATCCTCGAAGAATAGGACAACGATGGCTTTTTCCCACTCCTTCTGTAACCCTCCAGCCGATGCCGACGCATTGAAGAGCTTTTGTGAGGGGCGGGACAAAATCTTCAGCTAGCTCCTTCACCACAAGTAAGCGTACAACGTCATGGGAGGGAGACTAACTGACTCTCATCGCATACAGCTTTGCAACAATCTCCTCCAAAACGTTTGAGCACCAAAAAATGGGGATTTCGGCGGGAGTCGCGGCTAACGGTTGAGCTTCAGCGGAGTATACGGATTCGCATTGGAGGGATAGTACATTGATCATACAATCCTCTGCGTCTGGTAGCAAAATAGTTCGACATGAACGCTAATAAGGAAGTTTTGACTTCGGTACGACGCTTAAGATAAACGAGCAAAAGCTTTGGAGCACCTACCAAACCACCCCAAAAACGCGCCGCTTTGCTCACTTGATTGTAGTACAAGGGTTCCGAAGGTACCAGCAGTTTTCATAGCCGGAATGTGAGTGTGGCCAAGCAAGATTTCCGCGTCGAAGTAAAAGCGTGGAGCTCTGAGTTGAAACGCGCAGGGTTTAGGTCATGCAAGCGCCGACTTGATAGAAGGGCGTTTGTCTGATACAAGTGGAGTATTTCGCCGTGCATCTTCTTTCGGGTCAAATCAATGTCATACGGGCTATTGGGCGGCCAAGGTATAGTTAAAGCCTGGCTGCAGGAGAAGTCAAACGGAATCCGCAGACCGTTGTGCACAAACTCCGATCTTGAAATCGGAGGAACACCGGTCTCCACCTAATGGCCAGGACCACGTTTGCAGCTCCCAGTGGGCGGACAGCTCCCTGCACATCCGGGCTCAGAAATAAACAAGTCCAGGATGGAGTTTTGGTTGTCCCTGGTGCTTTTGGGTCTCGATACTTGCTGGAACAATGACAAATCCCGGAGAGCAAAAACCAACTCTCAAGAAAAAGGGTCGGCTCCCGGTAGATGTTGCTGGTTGGCCTAGCCAAAAAGCGGGGAACTGGAGTATTCCAGAACCAAAAAGTGGTCGTCAACTGCCCATTTTCGTGCACAGATGTAGATTTAATTAGCTGGAGTACCAAGATTTACTTATCCACTGATGCTAAGTCTCAAGCGGCACCATACTGCCTCTCCAAAACCATTTGGACCCGAGTGCACTTCAAGTAATAGAGATGAGATGTCCGTCCTAACTTAAGGGTTGAGCCCACCTCCTCCGCTGGTCTCATTTCTGCAACTTAGAACGACTTATAACCAACTGAAGCCTTCTCTAGGTTTAAAGCTCCTCCAATTGGCCACATTTCCGTGCCACCCGGGACGACTGGCTTTTGACTCATCGCGAGATGTTGCTTTCCGTATCTGTTGCTCAGCAGCCCATGAACTCTGAACAAGACTATTTTGGCCCTCTTGCTGGCAGCCAAAGAAAAAGAACATCTGCAACCGCTTGCGAAACGTCATGGTACGCCATTAACTCTCGACCACAGGGACCACCGGGGGTGGTACTTCCATAGGATATCATCCAGTTAGGCCTGACTATTTAGCGTTTTAAATCCAGTGAAAACGGTACATAGTGAACCAACGAAGCCATGTCACTGAGGGCTGTATTTGGTAACTGCTGTTTACAATTTCCTACTTTATTCTGGAAGGATTGGCTCTTTGAGAACAATTTGGAACACGCTTGCGGTTCGAAGTTTAGTGCAGGCAGAAGACGATGCACCCGAGCAGATCGTGCTCTCATCCAGATGGACATCTTGGGTGATTTACCAGAGCAGCCTGCCATGCATTGAACGTATTGGGATTGGATACAATCTTAGATTTGTTATGAGATAAACTGAAGTTCTGTGTGAAGCAACGCCTCAGTTTCCTGCTCGGACAAAGTTAAACTGATATATTCTTACTTCCGCAGCAAACTTTTAAGGGAATTTGCAGATGACTGAACCGCTTTTTCTGCATGAATTGTTCGTTTATCTGTTCACATAAGCCAGCAATTATTTCTCCAAATTTATTTACCAGTTCCATTCAACCGCCTCTGCCTTTTTGGCATGCTTTTGCTATCAATGTCGTGACTTCTACAGACAAATTTAACGAACGCAAGCTGGTTGCGACACAGTGCCATCAAAATGGAGGCTGATAGAATTAATAAAATGATACTAAACAAGCGATTCGAAAGTTAAATATCCTTTAAATCAACCATGACAATTTGTTATTATTTAGTGAAACCGATTAAAATCGGGAAAATGTGAGCTGGCTTTATATCTACATAAAGCTAAAATATAGACCAATGGTTTGGTTACGTAAAGTTGATTGAACGGTTTGGGCTAAAGTATTTGAAATTTACGGTAATATTACACGGAGCAACTCATAAGACAAAATAATACCCACACAGATGGCAGTCTTTCTACCTCCTTTCTGTGAATTAACATTAACACAGTTTGAAATCATCGTTAAAATGAAGCCATTTCATGGGGCAGGAACTGATTTTTTGAGCAAGCTGACCGTTCTTTGTTTCTCTAAAAACCATTACATAAATATTCCGTATCCCATCCGGGGACCGAATGTTGACCGAAAACCCGATAGGACATTAATTTGTCCGGACTTGCAAGGCGAATTGGGTTTGAGGCTGATAAACTGAAAAGCGCACTAGGGGGGGCATCTTCCCTGCTTGTTCATTTGGCAATTCGGATGGTTTTAGGGTTGCACAAAAACCCGTCATTTGCTTAATAGTCCATGAACAGTTTGTGCACCTGTAGTGAGATAACATATTTCTCACAGATTAATCATTCTAATCGAAAGACTTACTATTACCATATCGCGAATGGTGACAGCTGAAATGAATATGAAGTCGTGAATCTTCCCCGATAAACCATGCTTCTCAAGTATTCAGTGAGAACAGTCCACATAGATTGCGAAGGCAAATTATTATCATTCATAGGCAATCGTTGGAATAAATATTTCGGTTGCTCATTCTTTTGCTTTGCTTAATATATCCTTGACTCCGGACCCAATACTGGTTCGGTAAGAGCAAAGATTTACAACTGAGACTGCGGTTATTGTTAAACGGGACAAGAACCCAATTCAGGTTGTAACTGTCTCACACAGGAAGCTGATTGAACTATGGCCTGAAAATGAATGCTTTTTTATCCATACCATACTGCTAGGTCACCCGCATATATGCTGATTCGACATAAGAATTCGTTCAATCCATTGAGAGCAATAAATCCCCTGGTGAACCTTAGTTAGGTTTTTGTAATACTATATCATAAACTAAAGACCGTTATCGAGACTTAGAGATCAGCGGCAAGACGAGCTCGGTTTTCGATGATTTCTGCCTCTAGTTAATACAGTCACAAATACAAGGAAAACAACAAGGGATAATTCCGGACTGTGCAAGCGATAAGACTGATTAATACAGAGAAAACTGAAATTTTCCGAAAAGCGGAAGAGTTATCGCAGGAAGTGGTTCAAAAAATGGATGTCGAGGGAGAAGAAAGAGTATATCTGCCGTAGGTGGGCAGGCGTAGTCACTTACAATTTTGGGTCGAGAGGCCGAGATGTGGTTTTGCTCCGTTGATAAAGTAATGTCGGTTCAAGGACAAGGAAGGGTTGACCAATTTCACGCCCTCGGCTACTGACGTCGCTAGGTGGCGTATGGGCATATGCTTTGATGGTTTTGGTAGTATCCTGTACACCATTATGAAAGCTTAGCCACGTATCTGACGACTAGAAACTGACAAATGTGCAACGATAGAACCGGAGATTTCCGTCCTATCCCCTCACTTAGCCAGGCCGTTTTGTGTTCCTTGATTTACTGAGATACTAGTTTGATGGTTTTATTCGTACTGGTTGCCAAACCTGAGCAAATGAGAGAACAAATGAAAATTTTGATAAATTTACACAAGCAGGTAATTGCTTCCGGTCGAGGCAAATGTTTGGACAATATCTGCTAATCCTTATCTGAAAGTGAGGTATGCCAATAAGTATTTTGCTGTACAAGAGCTGATCAGCCAGTCTGTCACGTGCCAACAGTCTTCGCTTCTAAGACCAAGTGATGACAATGAATGTTTCGTAAAGTCAGATCAGTGATCGTTGTCAGGTATGAAAGGCGTATCAGGATACGTGGATAGGTTCATATCATAAGACAAACGATCCTTTAACTTCTCAGGTTCATTTGAACAAAAACAAATGCCGGTGTTCGCTTCCCTCATCCCACAGACTGTACTCAATCAACACTCATATATAGGCCACAAATGACATTATCAATCACAGAAAGGGCCGCCAAAAATCTCATGTCTTCTAAAGAAAGTGACAATGTTAGAAGAAGCAGTGAGTAAGATGACAACAAAATGATTTATCTGTTGTAATAATAGCTAGCATCTTATACAATTTATGAGTGCAGTTCTTTTATTCTTGAAACAGTCACATAGTTAATCTGCTACGCGTTTCCGTGCTGCTGATTATCCGAAGTTAGTTTTGAGCTTTAATGAATCGGACCGATTGATGACTATAATAAACCATTCGTCCAGTTTCTTATTTGCATTTTACGAAAGGCATAAAATCTCCTTGGCAAACCAATTTCCTCCAAGTTAGCGTTGATCTTCAGTTATTTTATGGCCACCAAAAAGCCAGATATGATGCAAATTGAATGTTTCGTCTGCCTCCTAGCCACGGAGAAGTTGACATCAGAAAGGGGGAAAAATTGGCTACCTTCCACCCACGGGGTGACCGACCGTTAATTTACCGTGAACATGGCACTCAAATGACAGTCACATAATTTGTGTGCGGTTTTGTGCATGCCATTATCCCGTTGATAAATGCTAACTAACGAGGTCGAAGATATTTCACAATTGGATCATTCGTATATTTGGGAAAATTCTGCCTTAAATTCATGAAAACGTTGAGCGTAAAGCAATTGTTCCTATTTGCTTGCTTGCAACCGATTGCATCTGAGAGAGTGTACATGAAAATCTCATTGATACCTGTTGAAACAAGCGGATTAGCACACACGTTTTGTCTTCATTTCACAACTTCCTTTCCCAAGGAAGGTGGTTTAAGGTCTCGCACGTTTTCTTACGGAGTGTTTTTTGACTCGGTTTCTACTTTACACTATTTTGGTTTACCATCGTTCTCGAAAAGACTAAGATGCGGCGTCTGCCAATAATTAGTTAAATATATTCTATCTTGTAGAATCACTTAAATTTGGATGTGTATGAAAAATTTCTATCAATGATATCTTCATATGTTAATCATTGGATGAGTTGTGATCTATCAAACTGCCGCTCACGTCTTAATAGATTACAAGAACAATCGTCAGTTGTTCACCTGGCACTTTTTTCTGTCTTCTGGTAACTCGTGCAATCAGCGTTGCTTGGTCACTTTTGGTCTCGTACATGAAAGCATAAACACCAAGGTAGCCAGGTTTTTGCATTGGTTTTTCATCGTGAAGCGGCAAACCTGTAGAAGACAGATCGTTATGCTTTCTCGTTTCATAACGATTTGATGTACCAGAAGCCCAAGTAGATCACAACCCTGGTGCTTTACACGTTCGTGAACGAGTAACGCGAAAATAATTCATAAAAAAGCAACCCGTCCATTGATCGAAATGGAATATCTATTGGCTCGCTGATTCCGTGCAATGTTGTTCTAGGTCAGTTTGTCGCAGAATCAAGTGAGTCAGTTGTAAAACCATTTGGTTTCGCATTTGCCATGATATGATAAAATTTTGATTTTATTTGTAAACATTTGGCTATTCGGTAATTTCTCGTTTCAGAACATTATGTTCTGAAAATTATAAAGTATAGGCTGGGGCAAAACATTAAAAAATAATTAGAAGAGAAGCCTACTTTCTGATGGATGAAACTGATTGGCAGGAAAGTTACTTAACTGAAATAAAAGCGTGTGCCATATTTCAGTGGATTTAATGCACAGTTTCTAGGGGGAAAAGTAGTTTTGACTTCATGACGTTAAATTCCTGAAACTTGAGTCGCATTTCTTCCATTGTTAAGCTATGTTTTCCGAGACCCATTTAAAAAACGTGCTCTTCAAGATAAATAATTTGGACGAGTAAAGGACAGTGGAGCAACCTGGTGAGAACCATAGCTTCAGGAATACATTTTATATTAACTTTTGAAAGATTAACGTCTCTTAAGAATCCTCCAGCAAAATTAACAGGTCGCCAGAATAGTTGGAGTTGTTGAAAAGGACAAACACATGCCCTAATGTTTTGCCCGAACAATGCGTACCCTTTGACTGTTGACGCTTGATGCATTCTGTTTTTCTTTCATATATTGGATTACCAATTCTGTACCAATTTCTGTCAGCCCTTTGTTTCACAATCACAAATACAACATGAGTATTTAAAGCTTAGTGTGCAAAAGATCAGGGATCATCGAAGGGAGTGCATGATAGATAGGATTTGCTTAAGAACAGAAAACGCATCATAAACCGAGGTCCAGTAAGCGTATCAACATGGACAATTATTAGCCAAACCAATATGGTTATCTGCATATTACAAAAATAGAATATCTAGTTGCCCTTGTCTTCAAGGTACAACGTGACGTGACCTAGTTTTGGTCCATTTTAAAACTTTCCCATCCAATTCCAATCGTTGGTAATAAACGTCAGTGAACACCGAATCCCTGGACTATTGGGGCCTCATCTCTGATCTGTCTTCGAATCCGTAACTGTGGGCAAAATAATCTGTATAAGAAGGGCTCCTGTCGAAGAATTGATTTAGTCGTCATTTGTGAATATAGTCGATGATGAATCCCAACATTCATACTGCCGATGAGTTAACCCCGACAAGGAAGTTTACCTACACTCAACTGCATCTGTCAGAGCAAACCTAAAAGTGCTATGAAACAAACTCATGATATTTGCTCACCCTTTCATATATCCCATTCAGTGTTGAAGATTTTTAAATATCAGGAAAGAAGACTTTATTTTTCATAATAATCGGCGAATAAACTGCTCAGAATCAGGTGAACCATAGTCGCAATGGTCATCCCTAAGGTATGACTTCAATTGGTTTCACCTCGGGTTTTCGTTTTTCCGACTGCGATGACGTAATCAAACGAGACTATTTTAACTTCATTTCTACTGTTTGTATAAACAAACGTCTGTAAAATTAAAAACACAAACAAATGAATGACTTTGTGAACTGATCAAAGAAACTTCATGTTGATTCTGTGTTTTTAGTCGGATGATCGATGCGAAGGAAAAAATGCGTAGGTAGTGACAAAACGCTACGATCCACCAGACTGACGGTCAGTTAGAGCCAAAAACTAACCCATTCAACATTAGCTAGTGTGCTACGGCGCAGACAAACGATTATCCGTTCATATTAAGCACCGTTTTCAGGGACACCAAATAAACATTGTTTCATAAAAAAGCGGATAGCAAGGGTCATCTGCCGTCGAATCTCATTCCACTTGAAAATTTCTACGTGCCGCAATAAAGTGAATAAACCAGCGAACGGTTTTTAAGTACATGTATCAGTTAAAAACTGTCATATAACGCAGTAACAAAAAAGTTATTTCACATACGCGACAACCGATACACGTAATGGTGCTCATGCATACACTTGGTCCACTGAAGTAGGAACAAGATGCTGAACACACCCTTTGAGATTAGCCTTATAAACCATTCACCGAAATGGTTAGATGTATTAAAGTGATGGTTAGTCGTTTTGTACCCAATAAACCAAATCGTCACCGGGTAAGTTACATCGAGCTGACAGTAACCTGGCGGTCCATGGAATGACAAATGACTTTTCTCACGCTCTCTTTTAGTGGCAAATGGTCTTCAAATTGGAAGAACAGTGAATTGACCGGTTACGTGCAAAATGGATATGCCAAATTTTCGTCCAGTTCTGATTACTGAAACATCTGACGTTTAGGTCGCTACCTTCTGCTTACCAGTTGGACAGTATTTAACGGTGATCGGTTGTGATCTAGATGCTGGGCTGTGATCAGACCCTCGTGAATCACGGCAACTTGAGCCGCAAATTTGCGAATTGTTAAACTCACCGAGGATATGCTAAAGGTTCCATTCTATAGAAAGCTTCAGAAGGGAAAGATCAAAAACAAAAGGCCTTAAGACAGTCAGACCGCATTGGCTATCTAATCTTCGAAAATTAAATTGCAAACGTTTTCGATGAAGTTAATTACAAATGGTGGTCATTTCTGTGTATAGAATTGTTTATATTTCGTTTAGTGGCTGATCGAACTTAAATTTCCTTTCCTACTCCCTAAAAAGCATCTTAAATTTGTACTCTACAGCATAAAAGGAAATTCACGGCCAACCTTTATGACGCAAACAGAAAACAACATACACACGTAACGCAATAGTATTCAAGCTTCAAAAAACACGACAGAAAATACTGCCCATCTGACGGAAGCAGACACGCTGACGACGGAAGAGTTCCAATTAGCACAACTGAAACCATTGTGATCTATCAAACTTGGAACTGTTTTTTTTCGGTCAGCATTATTCTTCTAGCATGAACCCCGGCAGCTACAAGCTGACTGGACTAAAGTTCATATCCATGAATAGTTCACGTTCTGGTGTCCTGAAAGATGACTTACGTAGTTCCATCACTATTAATAAGTCGAGGTACTGTGACGCAAAACTCATGATTTATTAATAACCTAAACGTGGCTCAGTCTACTGTAGTAAATTGGATCATTGGCTTTGTTATTTATTTGCGCCTTGGTCATTTGATATTTACAACACTACGTATTCCTCTCAAAAAATGAATGACGCTGTGGCTTTATATTTCTGAATAATTTATCAGGCAGAGACGCCGTAGTCCTTTATGAGCAACAATCCACTGGAAATATCAGATCACAAAGGTGATATTGGATGCTAATACTAGTGGTAATGGTAGTAATTAGGTGAAAAGACAACGACTCTCGGAAGGACTTGTCCAGTTCGCGAAGTTTGTTGCTCCCAAGCAAAACGTACCCAATGTTCTTTTGTACACGTTGAACCAAAATCCTTTTGATTGTTCAATATTCTTCGAAGAAAATATTCATAAAGTTCTTTTCATTTAAGTGAACATCGAAAGCAGTTTCACTTAAAAAGTACATGACAATTTAGTAGGTCACGAGAAGTGAAATTTCACGTGCGGATGTCGCGCTAAAATCTACATGAGCCCAACATCGGTGACACGCCTAGATGTAAGATTCTGTTTTCGTTACGCGGTTGATGGTCAATAATCGATACTTCCAAGCCTAACATGGCCGGTTAGGCAAAGTAACGTTCACCTTAAAGTCAACCGTTGACAATGGACAATGTCTAGAAAATTCAGTCATCAGGCAGTGACATACTACGAAAAGAAAATCAGTGTGTTCACCGGAATGTGCTGCCGGCAGTAGAGGGCTAAATGTAGAATATGAAGATGATCAAAAACCCGCTAGGATCCACGCGGAGATCGCTTACCGGTTCTCAATGGAATACACCTGCCTAATGGAATAGATCTTGGATTACGTGTGTGGAACTTATCCAAACTGTTCACGTTCGGTAAAATCAATTGCTAAGTGGATGGCAGTCTTGACTACTTCTAGCATGAATGCACCTGTTCACACTGACAAATCAGGGGACGCTGCTATTTCCAGAACAGTTATTACCTGGATAAAATATCCAAATAAACTTGATTTATACATAAAGCACAAGCTGCTTCTTTGAACACCAACCAAATTATGCATTGGGCACGAGTGTCAAAGAATTATTTGTTTAAATCGGCCGAAATGAAAACTTGACATGACGACTGGCGGAATACTGGACTGAGAATAGCCGGAGCACAATCTACTGATGCTATGATCCAATTTCGCTGTTTCTGTTTCATATCATTTGAGTGCTTTCCTAAGCATCACTTTTCTTAGAAGTTTGGATACCTAATAATTTTTCATAGTCCAAACAAATACTGTACACGAAATGACTACTGTGATATTCTCATTTCCAAAAATGAATGCAAACGACGGACTGATTTTCTAATTTCGATTCTGATTCCGAACGTTAATCACTCGCATGTCGCAGCACACTTTGCACACATATGGAACGAAAATGCCTTTTATACTTTTGAGTATTTGACGAAGAACACGCATGAATTGATCTTAGCTCTGTTCATGATTCTGAAATGGCGGCTAGTGTAAAAGTTTACGTGAAAGAATAACTAGCTGAAGTTTTCATACTTCTAAGTGTTCGCAATTTATGTTTGCTAACTATCCTAGGTTGGTGAACTGTCTTTTGTCATGACTACTACAGACCACCTGTCCCGTGGGTCTGTTTGTGCGTACACACTGACACAAGTACAATCAGGGAAGTTCACTGCTATCCACTTTTAGTCCTCGTATAATTAAATTTGCTTACTGTGAAGTATACGGTTGGGAGTGACTGGAAAACTTCGCGTCTTCAAGACTGTGCATCCAACGAGTGCCCAATACTTGATCCCGTGAACCAGACAACAATCATTCCGAGGTACTACATGAACAGACTGGAGAGAATCCAGGAACTAGCATAACTGCAATCATGTGTTTCATCATGGGTCGTTTCATAGAGCCACTTTTTCATTGGTATCTGACAGAACTGCAAATACCCTGCGCTATCTTGATGTACTGACCTCATTTGACGATTGCTTTTCAAATTAACTATCAGCATTTTGGTGTTAGCTTATCCGAAAATACCCAGAGCAAATCATTTCTAGTTATTCGATTGCATGAGATAGCTCATTTGCCATCGAAGGCTGTTGATTACTGATTTCCGTCTCCACCATTCACGTCCGAAAAGTCTCCCCATTCCTGTGGTTTCCATTCAAATCATTCTTCATAAACAACAATTTGTAAGCAAGTGTGTTTTTTCATATTCTCATCCAAGATGAAAAAAATTAAAATGATCGCAACACGCAATCTGTCCACTTTTCTGCTCCTGTACATGCACGTGTTTAGCAGATTGTGAAATCATCGTGCTGGTACACTCGGATCCGAAATTGTTTGGCAAATGTGTTGTCAAAGATCCGTTTTATTTTCACGTGAAAAACTCCCGTTTATGAATCTGAAGCATTCACATCTTTGTGTTTGTAGCCACGAAACGGGTAAGATGAAAACTGACCACAAACAATTGAAATTCGGTAAGGTATTTGCATAAATATACAATCCACGGAAATCCATGTTCATCCATAGTCGATAGTTTAGCATCCCCATTTTCACTTGAGTTTTTTTACTTAGAACACAACTATTCCAATCGAGTGATGTGAAAATCATTAGAACGGATGCAAAAAAGATTACAGAAAGTGTACCAGGCTGCCTGGAATTTTACTCCTCAAATGCATTCGAATAATGTCGGCTATTTGCGTGTAAAAGTGATAGACCTTTTTACATAACGGAAACTAAATTGTGCTCTTAAAATATCTCAAACATTAATCATTCACAATAGCATTGTTCTCTGAAACACTGTCAAAATCTACCAGAGATAAAAGAAAAACAAAATACGGGAAAAAACAAAAACAAAATCAAATAGCTCAGAATAGGAAATAAATAACTCGATGTGAACAAATTTTGCTCTAGTATACGAGCAGTCTGAGGAAACAGGATATTCCGCGCAGTATGACAATACCGTTGCGGTTGAGATAAGAGCATCTGGAACAGAGAAGAAAAGGATTTATTTTATTGGGAATTAAACACTCGAAGTGACCTTTAATCCTGATTAACTAAAATGTACAATTTATTCGTCGAGTTTTAGGTCTGCTACAAATAAATTATCATTGGAGTGAGTCGCTTCAACACAGCGGGACAGAGGCCACCAATGAAGAGTCTCGAAGAAGTAGTCTGTTTTATTGTATTGGACTGCATTGTATTCTATTGCTACGCATATCCACTTTTATGTAAACAACTACTGTACTTCAGTCAAAAAGAAATGGGAAAGACTAAAGGCAATGCGAAGAAAACGTAGCCGTGTGAATAGTCTGAGCATTTGAAATAGGTAGCTCATCAGATCGGCTAAAATGTGGCTCCGGATAGCCGGAATGCATGCTAAATAAGGGACTGTAGAATTTTTGCAGCTATCGGTTCTACGTACCATGGAACGAAAAGTCGATTGTGTGGAAATATAATCATGACACTTTAAATGATATTTGTGCGAAGACTGAATGAAATCTGTAAGTATCCTTTGCGCAAACTGTTCACTTGTGAGCAGGTGTTGACCGCACGGTTTAGTGGACAATACGTTGAATGGCATGAAGGATACACGGTTAACAATTGACAGTTAGCAGCGGAAAAAGTTGATGTTTTTCATGAGGAAACCTGCGATAACAGGTATGGAAAATGTCATATAGTGCTGTTTCACTTTTTGATGTTGATGCTTCCTGGTCTAAAGTGACAACATGAAATATTGCTTAAGCAGACTGAAAAGTGAGAAGTCTATTTCAGAGTTTCAGCAGCAGCAGCCATTAGATATTTACTGGTTCAGTCGCAACAGGTGTTTCTGAGCTGATGAACGACAATATAGACTGACAGGCGGACCCTGAGAGATGGACACATTTAGATGGGTTGACGGCTGCAACGGTTTGTACGGAAAACCTGGGAATAGAAGATAAGTTGTTGGAAAAAACTGAATATCGTTGCCTGAAATGACTCTGGAGAAGGCGCACTTAAGAAAGTGATAGGAGGAATTAGCTAATACATTATTGTTGCTAGTAGAGAAGAAATATGGGAAAGCAGAAGCATTCTGAAGTGCGTTTGAGTTGTTAACCAACGGATTTGACCTTCTGCCGCGGATTGGTGTGCATAGGGATTGTTATTAAAATAATCAGGCACTCACTGGATTGTTTCTAGTTTTTGAAGTAGCAAAGACCTTGGGATCGAATCAGAAATGCAGTAATTCCAGATCCCAATCGAGGAAGGAGGCCAGTCGGCTTTCAAACAGCACTAGTTCCAAGCGACTGTACCGACCACAAAAGAACCAAATTTTTTGCAAGAAAACAATAAAACGGAGATAAATAAATGTACCACGCTCATTCGTTGGACACGTGCACAAGTTATTCAATTATTATCATTCAGGGAATTGAAATCTGACCAACAGACAGTCATTGTTTCATTACAAACAATGCCTGTGAGAATTTGAATGCAGGTATGCCGACGGAGAATAGAATAGTGATTGAAAATTTCTGTGGTGTGGTTTATCCGATCATCAATTCCAGAAAGTGAGTTTGTATTTAGCAAATTGCATAGGTAATCGTTAAATTGTTAAACGCGTAACGATGCCTTCCACATGTTCAATATTTTTATCTATGAGTTGTGATACTTTTAGAAGCCTGCAAATTTTGAAAATACTTATTTATATAAATATACAGTTAGTGGCAAGATTCCATTTCTATCCCAATCAAAGTAACAATTGTGCCTCATATCGTTATTATGTTTATGGTGGTATTAGGGTAGTTTTTTATTGTCTGAAACGTTCTATAAATACTTCGATGGAAAATTGTCACATAAAACAATTCAAAACATATTTCGAAAAGCTGTTCCAATCAAACTGTAAACAAACTTGGACTGGAAGCATTTCATTTTCAGAGGGGGACAGATTGACTAACCGTCTTTGGTTGTGAGTATAAAAATCAAAAATTTACGAAGATTAGACGGATCTGAGAACTTACAAAAATGCTGCGATTTCTTGGCTGGACTAGGGTTTTTGTTTGGAAATGACTACGAAAAATGCAGAGATCGCATTTCTAAAGATTGAGCAATTTCAAACGAGAACGGCAGAACTATCTCTGAGACGATCATAAGTGATTACTTAACAGAAAGTGTTAACATTACTTAGTTCCATCCGTCTGAACAACCAATAAGCTTTGTGATCTAGCGAAAATTGGGCACAAACTGCTCCATGATATTTTTAGTTTCTTGTCAGAGTAACATTAAACTTTGTGATGTGAGCATACAACTATACAGCACTGCTCAACTGATAGTTTTGACAATTGGTGGCAATGTAAACATGATATGTCCCTCTATTTCCAATTAGTGAATGTGAAATCAGTAAGTTGATGTTATCTGACTTTGGCTCTATTTTGTGGTACCGTAGAATTTCATAAACATATCCACAGGCTGAATCACGAGACTGAAATAAATTTTTTTAATCTTGTATTTATCAAACAGATCTGTTACCTCGTTACAGTCACAAAAAACGTTGCCGTGCTACCCTTTTTCCTGGTTATTCCAGATTTGGAATGAGACATGGCTGTGGTATCAAACTTCTAGAAATGCTGAAGTTCTTCGCAGCGTGAGATTTATCTAGGCACGAGCCTGTTCACACAGCCAAAATGAACGAAATTACATAAACTACTTTGTGCAGTAACGTGCGCTTGTTCATAGCCTTAATTTACACTTCATTTCGTCGTGCTTTGGAAAGTTGGTCAACTATAATGCTGAACACTGTCACCTTGAACATTTTTTCAAAGATTTACTCTTGGCGAAATCCAATGACGCGGTTTCAAATTTGCACTCTTCCTAGAAGATGAATCCTCGGTTGGACCATCCTGACGAACTCCCAGATCAAATCACTGGATTTCACCAAGCCCACTCATTGAGCAGTTTCATCACGTTGGTTGTGCCCCTTAGATCCATTTAACACAATATGTTCGATTTTCGAGTTTAATCGAAAACAAATCTGGTTGTTTTTTTTTCCTGTAGGCCAAAGGCCCTCAATTGCTGCAGTTAAACTTGCGAATGGCAAGCGACCCACTGCCGTCTTCGATTGATTATTGTTTCGTTATTTTACTCTATCCTCAGTGTTAAAGACAAACTTTGTCATCCGATCGCACAGGTAGAAGCTTCACAGTTTTTCAGCTGCAAAGTATTTTTGAGCCATGCTAAAATTTCCTGGTTGTGCATTTTGTCAAGTTCTTAGGATTGATTGTCTGGTACACACATTGACGTGTTTAGATACCACCGGCACGTGAGTAACTGTCATGCACACGTCTCAACTGATGAGAAAGCAGTCAGAAAGGTGTTCCACGTGCGTTAAAACTGGCTATACTCTAGAAACAATCTTTATGCAAAAGGTTAACAGTTCCTAGACTTTTATAATCTTGAATCAACTGAGAGTGGTAAATTATCCCAGCCACCACGAAAAGTGCCCCTCTTGTTTCACGGAGAAAATTTGGAGGCTCTATAATGCAATGCAGTGTTGACACAATGATTCTGCTGAATAATGCATACGATCATTTTAAGGTGGCATTATGCACTTGAGAGGAACCTTTTTCTGATTCATTTGCACTTACTCGAGTAGTGGTTACGAATCCAGTTCCTGAATTGTGCATGTTAAGTCTCTAGGTTTCGGTACATTTTTCAAGGCACTGCAAAGTACTTTAAATCCAAACCTTTTGCAACATGTGATCAAAAAACGCAAAAGTAATGTACCTCCAGGGTAGCAGCAGAGCACAGCAATTTAATTATTGCACTACTGGCGTTCTTCACGTCAAACACCCTTTGCAGAAAGTAAAACCAAGTGAGCTGTGAGTTGTATGGGATTGCAGCGAGCAGAATGCTCTTCCATTACATGACAAGGATCACTGTATCCGATCGAACGATTCATATATAGAGCTGCTAGTAATGCGAATGACCAAAGGTTTGTTACCCTACGGCAACCACCGCAGACTTGAATCCTTCTTCCAAACCACATAACATCTTGGAATCACTAAAATGCGAGATTTTTTTATTAACGACGACAAAACCTTGAGAATTCCCAAATGCTGATCATCTTCACTGATAAATAAACCCAAGGTTTGAGACTATGTGAAGAGAAGAAATAAGTAAAATTATTTAAGGTTTGTAATTAGTCAACAAAAGTTTGCAAATATTGTCTTTTGGTACACCTGACGGACACAGAATTGAATTCGATTTAGAGGACCTTCCACTCTAACAGCTTTCAGACTGACGCGCAGACACAATCCCAACACACACACACACCAGTTGAGCTGCGAGATCACATTGGAAGATGTTAGGACATTTTATTTACACATAGTCCAGCACACGCAAAAAGCATACAGACATGTGAGGTTCAACTGAATATGTATTTCATAGCCTGACTACAAAATCAACCTCTGAAGACTATGCTCTACCTAACACGTTGAAGGGTAATTTTAAATGCCATGACGCATTTTCATTTTACTTACTGCCTAGATAACAATTAGTCCAAAAACACCGACACACATGAAGGCACCAAAGGTAGATGTACGGTACCAATGTGATTAGCATTGTGAACCATTCAAAATCTGAACTGCCAAACAGGTTAACCCATCAGGGTTTGCTCTGATTTATTTCACTTTAATTCCAAGAAGCCAGTATACGCAAACTTGGGTGAAACACAAAACAATAGAGTCATTGCAACTTTCAGCAACAATAGATCCTTCCTAACTAATTACGATGGATGTTGAAGGGATTAGCTAAAAACGCTTTTGATTACCCCTCAGTTGCTTACTTTGCATTGATTAAGATTACTCCTAATAGTAGTTGAAATGCAACGGGATGATTTCTTGGTTATTTAGAAACTGCGTGTCGTACATTTTTAGTCGAATCTATCTTCTGGTAATCACTTCTCGTCACCACTAACCTACGATGAAAGGGCAAGTTGAGCGGGTTCAAACATTTCGTCTGTTAGTCCAAACCAAACCGTTCATAATAGGTTCTTTGATTCATACACGTCGACCGATTGTCCTGCAGGTTAATTAAGTCCAACATTCTTACTTCATCTTCTCATGTGGACGTTTTGTTCAGATTATCGACTGATGCAATCATTGTGGTGTCACCTCATCTGTGTTAATCTTTGGTCGGGGTATTATATTAATCTTAGGCAGTCGGGAATGAAATTAAAATTGGAGGTATCCGTGAAGATTATCATTTGGTCATATATCTATTTGGGACCGATAGGAGTACCCGGAAATAAGCGAAAAATAAGCACATTTCGCTCCACGCGAATGTATCACCTGATTTGTACATCTTAGCTACCAAAGCTTTGGCTATGACCAAAATCGGTCGACTAAACAGAACATCCGGCCACAGAAGAAATAACTTCAACACAAGTGACCAGATGTATCCCTATTTCGCTGTGCTGGGAAATAGCCAAATAATGGACAAACTGATTCACCATTATTTAATTAGGCTAAGAACAAATGGGTAGGTGTTCATCATTGAATTTGTATGACAGGTATTTTGTTTCGATCTGTTCAAACAATTCATAAATAGGGGGTTCATTTCATTATTATTGAAAATGCTTGTCGATACTCTTCTCACCTTTTACCAGGAAGAATTATTTCGGTGTAACAACTAGGTTAATAACATGGCTCTTAACATGGATGTTGGAAGCTCAAATCACTTCACTAAAGATCAGCTTACTTATTTTGTACCATTTAAGTGAATATGACGCCATTCTGACGAGTAATTTACTGTTCTATATGAATACTAAAACTAAGTCAAAGATATAAGATAAAAAATAAGATGCTTTGAAATAGGAAGTGACTTGATTTAAGGAGTTGTAAACACACTGTGGGGGTTTACCCATATTTGGTTGTCATTACACAACAGAAACCGTACAATGACAAATGGTTACATGAAAAAACTGACAATCTTAAACACGGCCAAATGCCGTAAGCTTTCTTAGCATATTGCGATGCTCTAGGCATTTGGTAAATCAAAATAAATTACCTGATTCTACATCCGGATTCTCGTGGAAATAAAAATCCATTACCAGTCGGTTGGGAAGCGTATAACCAACTTTACAAGGTTTTATGGTATTCAGTGGGAACTGTCTTCGAAATTGTATGATTGAGGGTGAAATTTGTAAAGCAAATACCCCAAAGATTGTTGTTAATAAAATTTTATCATTAAATGAGAAATACTCGTAATGGAAATATCCTTAGCCAGCAATGAGCACTTGCAGTGTGCATGAGCATATTTTATTTTTTCCCACTTATTCCAACGAGTTCTGCGCATTGTTCTCCCAAAATAACTCGTTTCAATTGACCGCAAAATCATCGCAATAAAGTTTTCACTTTAATCACGCACTGCTTTGAGCATGATACAATTCTGCCTATTCACTTGTGGCAAAAAGCATTTTCCCGTGAGATATTCGCTTGCGATTTCACAAGCGGATTTTTCCTATCTCCTTGTCCGTCACATTAGCATGGTTGTGATCGACGAAGAGACGACTGCGCTCGCTACTTTCGTGTACATCTGTACCAATATGGACTGTTGAGCAGCAAGACGAGTCCCAAAGCAAATTGGTTCCCGTAGTGAAAAAACTAGACGCAACGAATCGTCTTCTATTCTTATGCTGGATGAGTTTCTTGATGATCGTCACCGTGTTTTGCCTTGAAACAAAAACTCTCTTATGGGAAGCAAGTACCAAACCCGCGAAATCTCATTGTTATTTCATTGCATCTGACGCGTTATTGCTAATAACCTACATTGCTTTCGGTCTTCACCTCCCTGTGCGTGTCGATATTTAGGCCTAAAGGGATACAATTATGCATCTGTTATGGTCAGTTGCAAACGAAGCAACAATAAAAGAGGGTTAAAAATAAATCTACTAAATTTACTGTTTTAAACCAAGATCAATGTCTACCACCAATAAGAGGACCCACGCAAAATTGTCTGTTTTGTCAGGCAGTATTTTTAGTATCCATTCCGTTGTGTTGCGTTATTGTTTTCTTTTTGGCAGATGTTTGCTCTAACTAGGCGATTACTTGGATCCGATGGGAACACTGAGCATGAAAGGCGAATTTTGGCAAACCGAATTAGGAGAGGCGGGAAGTGTGTGTGTGTGTGTGCCGGATTGGAATACACGTCCGAATTGACCGGTCCGAACCAGTCTGAGCCTATATTGCTTTCATTGAGTGATTGGTACTCCCCTTTGCAAACGTTCCTCCCAATACGTACCTATACAAGAATGACGAAATATGGCTGGCTCTATACATGAAAGAAAAATACAATAATTTACATAGTTATTGGTTGATCAATTATAGAATCTATTAGAAGGAGCTGAGAAACTACATGTTAAAAATTAAGTGATTATGAATTTAATTTCGTTTACAGACAATACAGCTGGTTTTTGTTTATATCGTTTATCTTCATAGTGGGAAGAAGGAGACCGTGACTGAAGAACGAACAGCTTTGCCTTTTCAGACGTTAGTTTGGGCCTGAAACCGAAATGGAATCCAGGTAGCCCTGTCCCAATGCTTATTAAAGTTCAGCCGCTTTCCACATCTAAATAACGCATCGGCAAAAGCTAGGGGGTATATTATATATATACATATATATATGCATATCGTAGGACTGAAACAACTGTGAAAAACGTTACACCTGAGCGGGATTCGAACCAGCGCATGGACGTAAAACATGCATTTGTACCTTGTATAAATGTTTGCCATGGAAACAAGAAACAAATTGAACAACCGTGCTGCACGCTTGAGTTAATATGCATTTAGGCATCACAAAGAATATAGGAAAATAACTTTTTGAACAAAAAGCAGCATCTCAACAGTACTATGAGTCAGAACGAACTGTGTATCATGAAATCAGTAAAAACATTGCCAGAGTAGAGCATATTTCCTGATGTTTGCAGATAAACGAAATCATCCAAAGTTCAGTACAATGACCTAGTTTGTAAAAGTTTTCATAAACAATGGAAAGGTTTCCGTATAAAATCCAGTCTGATGAACATGACTCATTGTTTACTTTTATTCAGGAGTCCGGCGGCGCAGAACGGTGCAAAAACGTTTTTTACTGACTTGTTTCAAGCATAAGTATAACGGAAGGGGGGTCCCTCTGAATCAGGTGATCAGCAACAGTGCCCCGGAAAGTTTGGAATAGCATAACCCCTCATAAAGTGTCATTAGGTCAGGTGTCACAACGGACAGACGGACAACGTCCTATCACCGTCTTGGTGACCACCGCCAATCTGTTCGTGGTTTGTTTGTCTTTTTAAACAACGCAAACAGAATGAACCGAAAGGACGTAATACGATGCACAAAAATCGCTCATCCATCAACTCCTCCATGGTTTTGATGAGTCAAAGGATTTAGCTGAACCTCGTTTAGTCAACAAAAATTCACACACAGCCTCTGATGTATTCAGCAAGCGGAAATAAAGTACACTTGGTTCGAATGCATATTCCAGGTTTACTAAATTGGAACATATTCAAAGCTACCATGCGACTCTATCTGTCAATGCGCAAACCAGCTCTTTCAAATGTATTCATTTGGTTGCAGAGTCAGAAGCTTGCTTGAAAACGCGTCAATAATAAACTGACAGTTATTGCGTTCGCAAGCGAAATTGACTTTCCTGCACGTTTCTCATATCGTTGGGTTTGAGGCGCTTATGTTCAATGACTGAACACTTCACCACATGTCACTTTCCACAGACTAATGACTCATTTCTTGAGGCTTGCCTTTTCCATCCACTTTGCAATCCGATCAGCGGTAGACGGGTTGTGATCTAAATCAGACGATCACCTTCAACTACAAAGTTGAGCGATCAATAACAAAGCCATACGTGTCCAGGGTCTTGGTTTTCATCACATGATACCTACTCTTGGCTTGACTTGAATGCATTGCACCTCGTTGTTTGTGGATATTTTTCTCCCTGAAGACTAGAAGATCGAGGAGTAACTGGTCAATGACAATCCGAAGACGTCCTCGCTGATGGGGAAAGCTTCAAAAATAGAACGTCGTTTTCTGCAGAATGATTACAGTTAGCTTTGAAGTAGCTTCAGTTTCATTATGAAGTGCTGCAATGAGTGTTGTTACCTAACAAAACTATTTTGCTCTCAAAGCAAGGTCTTTCCGTGTTTTTTCCTCCATGATGCCTAGAACTGGGACCAAAGCAGAGTTGATGCCAGCAACCAAGCGGGCTAAAAATCTACACGTATGCTGCAGTTGTTATCTGTGGTAGTTAATCCACTTCTGTCCATCTAAGAAGCAAGTTTTTCCGATGTGCATTAAACAAGGAAACCAAGAGGATCGTCGTTCAAGTAATCCAACTACAAACTTTGATGTCTCTTGGAAATTCACGTTCGCATCAGTCAAACACATTCACATCGGTTTGTAACTCTCACCACAGAGTACCACTTCAAAAGAGGGTCACATTACTTCATACGTTTTCAGGTGCCTCGGCCTGACAAAACCTCCTTTGTTTCTGATTCTTGACATGAAACCCACCTCATGATCAGTTCCATCAGTTTGAATACCTTCAGCAAAACGGTACTTCACCATCAATGAACTATTCTACATGGGCTGCATTCACTATTGGAGTCAAGAAGCTTAGTGACACCGTCGACTATGTGCTGATTAGCTAACTGTTCGCAAAGGAATTGTCCCTCCTATCTCATTTGGAGAACCTGGTTACCGAAGTTATCAGTGGGGCATGTTCCACGAAGTAGGGTTTCCAGTACGCTTGTGTATAAATTGAGATACATAAAGATTATACGGATGTGGCGAAAATCAAGATCTAGTGCCCTTTGATCCGGTTTAACCTCCTGCTGTTTGGCATAGAGACAGTTCGCACGAGTTTGCAAAAAACTCCGAAAGTCCCATTGACGGAAATCGGAAGAGATGCTGTTTTGCTAGACTTACGTTATCCATATTGGACAGATGTTTGTATAAGGAGATTTTAGGATTTCAGTTAGGAAAAGAACCTGTGCACTTATCACGTGGTTGAAAATTATCTGGTCATCTGGAAAGTAGAATTTTAGGCAACCAACGTGTTTGGTCTTGATAAGTTGCCGCGCCTATCGGCCATGTCGTCATCTGGCTAAATGCGCGAGAGTAAAGATATTAAGTCATCAAGGTCTGGAACAAAAAGCACTTTATGCAAACATGTGGAAACGGCACTTCGGATTACCATCGTGATCTGAAAATATTTTTGTACAAACATGTCACGTCTGGACAACCAATAATCACAATTTCATGGATAAAACACCCCGCGGCATGAGAAACTCGCAAACTATGATCGGTCGATCAGTTGAATAATGTAAGCAGACATGCAAAATATTGGGATGCATTAGGAGTTGTGCCCGGTAGAACGAAAGGAGAATCTTTATTGGGAGACAGTGTGGTGGGAAACCTATGAAGATGGTTATTTGCGGATGCTACTTGACCGAAATTAGCATCGAAGCAAATTTAAGTAAATGGCAAGAATAGGTAGGTAGTTGGTAAATGGGTGATTTACGTATAAAACAAATAAGATTAAAGCGTATGTCTTCGAATCAGTCCCGAGTTGTTAATCAACGAGTAGGAGGTTTAGTCGTGTGCGCTTAATTCAATTCAGCCGATTTGCCGTGCTGACAGGGGCTCGGGACAACCAGATGTTTGCAGTTTGTGAATTGGGTTGGATTGTGAAGAGCTTGGACTAGGATAGCCTAAAGTCCGGATTTTTAGTGCTCCTAAAAACCACACGGATGATTGACATGGGAGCCGAGAGCACTCCTAATGAACCATTAGTTTTTAAGGGAGTTTAAATGGGTCGTCAGGAAGACTGACAGAATTGGTCGCTTAATTACATCACGCCCCGGCAGTTTACAACCGCCGACCGTCACAGGAATTGAACTTAAGTGTTTGGATAAAATAATAGAATCGTGAGGTTTGGAAACTAGAATAAAGGTGACCGGTTTCTAAAAATAGAGAATGGACGATAACCATAATGATTTATCAACAGAACAATCGAATGTATTCATCAGAGTGAAACCTATATGCATCAGCGAAAATGGAGACAAACTGTCCGGACATACTCTTACGGCCATTTGATTTCCATTGAGAAGCTTGTACTTATCTTCTCATGAAAAACACTAGTTTGCATAGTGTCTTCCAGTAAGAATAATGAGTAAAATTTCGACTCACATTGTCGATATGCTCCGCATATCTTGTAGTCCTTCGTTTTTTCCACAAAACAGTCCAATACCTCGCCAAATTATCTTGCTCTCATTTCTACTTAGGAACTGACTAGAGAACAAGCAACTACCACATTTATTTTCTTCGAATATTACATTCAGGACGCATTTGACCGTCTTAGATGCACGACTAAGCCTTTGAGAAGACGGCTCAATTCGGCGATCAGTACACAGGAAAGCCACATGGAATGGGCACTACATCAACTTCCACAGCTTTGTACCTCTTAACAAAAAGAATATGCACAGAAGATACTCTTGAAGATGAACTGCAGACGGTCAGAAGAGTATTCACTGAAAATGGTTTCCCAATTAGATTAATCGACAAGATGTTGGAAACAGAACAGGAAGTTCCTAGGAGGGCGACGGTGGAGAGAAAGCCAGTATACATATCTCTGCCATTCAAAGGTGACACGCTAGCAGAGATAGCACGACGAAGACTGACTAGCGCTATCAATAAGACATTCTACGCAGCCAAGCTTCGTATCCTGTTCAAATCCCGCCCCGTAGTGGCATCATGATTGAAAGACAAAGTCCCTGACTCTGCAGCCTCGTTTTGTATCTATTCATTCACATGTTCCGGTGGGACAATGTACATCGGCCGCACGATAAGACGCTTGTCTGAACGCATCCGTGAGCACCACCCGGCATGGTTAGGCACTGGAACAATTAAGTCACTTAATAGCGCAGTTGTTTCACATCTAGCACAGACTAACCACACCGTGAATGTGACGCAAGCTTTCCGGACCCTGTTTAAGGTCGGAGGTCAACAATCCAGATTGGCAAAGTGTGGCCTCTTGAGCACTCCGGAAGCTGTCGCAATCCGTCTTTACAATCCTCCACTTTGTTCTCAAAAACAATTTGTGGTTGCGCTTCAACTCCCTTGGCCCACCCTCCGTCCCAATACAAACCCTAGACAACAAAACAATTAACACAACACATTCTTGTGTATTCAGGTCATACATGTAACACCACAAATTCCTTTCCCACGCATATTTGTATCTGACTAATCCAATCCTCTCTATAGTGAAAATGTTTGTCAAGATATATAGTGATGTAATGGCATGATTACGAATCACTGAAGCGAGCTTGTTCGCCAACTTGTGTTTTCTCAATGTGCTCAGTGGTAATTTTCAAGAAGATAACTCTTGATGTCATGACCAAATGATTTAAGGAATGTATCGAAAAATCGATGCGCCATGTATCGGTTTTTAATTGTGAATGACAATGTTAATAACACAGCAATGCTGGTAGATGTAATGCGCCAACCTTTCAACTGCTGTGGGTAGCCTTTCTCAAGGCAAGTTTCACAATCAAATCTTGCCTTGAGAAAGACTTCCCACGGTAGTCGAAACGTTGGCGCATTACATCTACCAACAATGCTGTGGTATTAACATTATATCATTCACAATTAAATAATTCATGACTATCTGACATAAATATGTCGAAACTAAGGACGTGATTGAATTCTCATCCACTAACTGCACCGATGGAATAAGAAACGCCAAATGTTGTCAGCCTAAATAAAGCTATGCTCAGATTCGTTGCATTTTCACATGTTTCGCAAAAACGTTGGCACCCTACTGAATACTCAAGCAGTCAAATTAACTGAGTAAGTACTTATAAATAATACCATATTTACCATTTGTTCTCCTTTTTATGGGAAACCAATCTAGACAATTAAGTTTGAATTCGTTTGTCTAAACAAGCAAGTGGGCCAACCACAGGTTACGGCATAAATCTTGTGTTGAAGTACAAGTATGAATATGAGTTAGATTGCGAGAGATAGACACGATATTTTGCTAAACCGAAACGAGGAATCTGCGGCATGCAGGTATATTTTAGCCTGACCGGGAATATTCAAGTGGCCATATTCCCGAATGCATGTGTATGTCATTGATTGGAAGTCATAAAAACCCAAATTGTCAAATCCATTTGCCGAACAACCAGACAAAGAAATGTATGTCAACCTACTATTATTTCACTCACTTTTCTCACTGATACGGGGAAACTACTTCACGTGATGCACAATTAATAATGTTCGTGTAGGTAGACGATGTAAAAATCACGAAGAAGGCATTGGCAGACGGCACTGCATACCCGAAAATTGAATATCCGACGCCAATCAACCAGTCATTAGAGAAGCAGGTACACTGTTACGTATCATGGACACTCGAAATAGCAAACAAAATAACACGGTCATCATACATATGACACAGTCGAGTCTGAAGTCAAAGAAATTAACCTGGAGGCAGTTTGGGAGCTTCCTATAACTTCAGAGGAAATCCCTCCTGTTATGAGGTAGGACACAAAATTTCGAATTCCTAAATAAGTAACCGTACACTCACCAGCTTTCCTCACTTTCGGTAGAATGACAATTCTGCTAACAGCAGCCACAATCTCTGTAGATCACCAGTGTCCGTATTCTGTTCGCTAAAAATGCTATCATCCAATAGGACCTGAAAACAAGGGTAACAGATTCACATCGAGTATCGGGGAAACATCTGGAAGAAAACTATTAGCTAAGAGCTGGGTATCTTGGCTCCAGATCGTCGAGCAGATGAAATATCTGACCTGCAAGTGTGTTGAATGCATTCAAACATTAAGACTGTAGTTATGTTTGAGCCCAACGCATGTACAGAGTCAGAGGTCTCGTGGAGCCTGGTTCACAGAATCCAGTGGAAGTTGTAGCTTTCTCACTGTGGTAGATGTTTTAATAAATTTCTAATCTGATACAAAATAGACAGAACCACACGTCAGCAGTGTGCGACAGTCTTTTTGCAGATATGGGTTATCCACTTCTGCGCTCGGTCAGCAAATAATTAGCTGAAGACACCACCACATCACCAGTGGTCAATGATCAGTTCGAAAGGCTATTATAAATGTTTAAAATGACGCTTTTAAAATCAAAACGGGGGAGAGAAACATCAGAGGCCTTCGAACTCTCTTCGAAATCTTTTGTATTCCAGATCTTATGTTTTTCATATGACGGGTTTCATGCGGAACAGTTTCTGCACCGATTCACCAAAAGCCGAAGACGGAGAGCGAAGGCATCGGGTACCGCAGACGTCAAGTGAAAGGTACTGAATAGAGATCACGGCAATAAACAAAGACTTTATATTAGATATTGGAAAAAGACTACTGGAACAACATAATGGAACAGAACATTTTTAGGCGCATTGGTCAAAGATGATTTGGAACCATCAAAAATCTTGTGAATTGGTCTGACGACTGAGTTTGGCACTGCAATCATTTTAAGCCATCAGACGATGCGGAAAGGGCAAGCACAATCTCAAGGAACTGGCGGATGCAGAGACTGGAAAGGTCAGCAATAGCTCCTCGACGAGTCCCGAGACCGATGAAACGAAAAAACCGAATGTGGAACCAAGTATGCTGTTACTTCCTTTAATTCGACTAAAATCATTATAATTCCTGAGTGCTCATATTTCTGAGCTATATGCCACCACCGACTTTGCCGCTGTTACGTAATAAGAACCTTTAGACGTTAGTATGATGGCGTGCCGATGCCACAGATGTTTCAGACACGCAGATGCCAATAGGTTCTCTTTCTATCCGCAGTGACGCTTCAATCTATGTGCTGCCTCTAGCTGGGATGCCTCCGACCGGACCTATTTGCTTCGTCCACTGCAAAAACGATGTTCAGCTTGGAGCCGGTCCAGCTGCGCAACATTTTCCTTGTTGAATACGCAAAACATACCCCAAACGTATCTTTACTGTATCCATAATAATGGTAGTCAGCGAGGCTAGTTCGCAGATTTGTGAGAGGAGACAAGAAGGCTTATGAGTGGACAGATTGCCTGTTCGATCCCGGACTCTGAATCAGTTTTTGCAGAAATATCTTGGAATAGATATCATTACCAATTGGCTCATATTCTAACAAAACGTTTCATTATTTCCCAGACGAACTTAGCACAATTTGCTTTTCTAATTCTAAATTCCAGTTACACTATTTCGTTAATACACAATTAATTTCAAATCAGTCCATTTACGACTACAGGGTAATTTTGTTGAAACTATAAATATTGCATGCTTCGTGATGGTACCTGTCTCGCACTCGGTCGTCCAGTTTTGTCCTGACGTCGAATCTGTCCGGTTTTTTTCAAATCAACTACATCCCCAAATGCGAGTATAGCTGATCGATCGAGAGAGAGTATGAAGCGTATGCTGTTTTCTATGGTACATAAGTGGAGTGCTAGCTACCTGATTGGCTGGTTGGCATCTAAATAAAGCTATAGCAAGACCATTTCTACTTGTTACAAAAATGACTTTGTTTGATCGCTACACAAGAACAACCATCTAATGACTGCACTCAACAGTATGGTGAAGGAATTAAAAAAACCTTGTTTCGGCTAACCAATATCATGTAAAAGAAACGAGAAATGTCAACCCGAGAGAAAAAACTGCATATCTCCTAAGAACAATGTGTACGGCCGCATTTACTTTGCCTCCTGAAAGGTACCACATTGGAAGAAAGGGCATTCAAATACGTGGGGCATAAAAAACACACTTCGGCTATGGGTAACAGACGTACCGACTCGTCGTGCCCTGTACTTCATTGCCAGATTGTCCATATGCTGATCGCTCTCTCTCTCTCTCTCTTCGTGTGTATTTGTGCATATGTGTATGCTTGCAAATACGCATAGTGCCAACAGGTGCGGCTAATCATACTAATTGATACGAATACAAGTTACATCCACTACCATGCCCATATCCGCTTTAGACGGCTTTGATCCGCGTTATGATTTGCCGTGCATCAAGGATTGCCCGAACAGATACTTTGTTTGGGGTAATGAATAATTGCTTGGGCGAAAAAAAGGTTCATCACATAAAAATACACTCATCTAGACGATTCCCCTTTTTTCCGCTGAATTTCTTGTTATATTTGCTTTAGAATTTCAATTTGTAAAATGTGGAGAAACTGCAGTACTGCGCTCATTTTTTATGCACAAAAAAAGACGGAGGGGCACGCAGTATGGGAGTATGCTTTTTTGGTCTCGATAAATTTGGGCGTTTCCTGGTATGCAGGTGCATTTCGATTGACGTCATGGCAATCCGGGTTCGGTTCCGTCGAACTTAACGCATACACGCACACAGAAAAAGGAATAGGATCTTGTCCAAATTGACTCTATCATGGAAATTGCTGGGAATGAAAAGAGTGTGAGAAAAAAATACCCTTCGGAATGTCCAGACGAGTAAGGAAACAAAATAAAACAAAGAATACACGTCGGTTCAACCACGACGTCGATTCGCTGCCTACGTTTTACCCAGCTTTTTCCTGCTATGCAGTCTGTTTTCAATATTTCACAAAAGACAACAGCAATCATTTATGAGCTGACGGAATGTGGAAATAACTGGTGGTAAAGGAACAGAAACGTGGTGACATGCACGTCCGCACAGTGCAATGTGGATAAGTTGATAAGTACTAGACATTAAACGTTTTTCTAACCTGACGCATCTTCTAACTATATTTTCCTGTTTTTATTACCTATTTTTTATTACTAAAACGACAATATACATCAGTTTCAGAAAGCAGAAGGCGGCCAACAGTGGGCTGTCAAGTGGAGAAGCTGACCGGTGTTACAAGAATTCGAATATGTGATTCTCAAATTCGAATGTTACGATGTTGGCGCTTGATCACTGTAATCCTCTTGTGGCAATGCTTACGACCTACTGTGACTTTGGTCTGCCTATCCGCTTTCCCGTTTTCGTGTTTGGGAAGCCAGTAATTGCATAATGCTCCTTACTTTGTCCGCCTTCATCCTTGTTGAAGAGGTAATTTAGTGAACACTATTTGCTCTGCCCTATTCTAAGGATAGGCTAATCATCCACATCGGGTTCATGGACTGGGACACAAAGTTCTTGATCAACAAAATGCTAAGTAACTGGATACAAGTCATGCATATGCTTTCCAAGACGCTGGCATACTAAATTAAAACTGAAGGGGAATTTGTAAAGCGAGAACAGTTGATTATTTGGTTATTCAATCTCAGCAATATTTTGTCTTTCGTCGGGCTAATAATATCGATTTGCGAATTCCCTCGGTGGTTCTAAGTCATTTTAATTTGTCGAGTCGAAATTGACGGCTCCCTTCTATGAAGCTGGGCACTAGAGACTCTGGAAGGTGAATCGTTTTTAGAACACTTATTCCAATTGATTTATAGAAAACGCTCGAAATGAATGTGTCTGATTTCGTGTGTGTTTGTGCTCCTTCGCGAATACACATTGGCTGAGGTTTTCTGCTCTTATTTGTTGCTCCCCAAAACTCATTTACCGACATGGCGGCCGTGCTCCACAAGCTGGTGCCTAAGTGTGAATAAATATTTTTCGGGAGGCCAAAACCATCACAAACCTTAGTCTCGTGTCTCATATCCGGAAGCGTACCGAACCTAAGGTCGATGTTGGTGCCGAGCAAAATTTTCCACAGTTAATGTGATTTCACATCTTGAACATGTCTTGTCATTATCCTAAGAAATGGAACAAAAGCTCAAACTTATCTATACAGCAATCATCAATTTGAGACCTCTTTTTGCATGACCTTGAATATGCCTCGAACAGTTTTAATTTGAATGCTGTAGTTTGACAAACTGAACGACGATAACTGCCGGAAAAGGCTACCATGATCAGAAGTTTGTATAAAGGCTTAAAGGAGAGAACAATTGTTGTGAAGTTTTGGTGACAGTCGTAATCATTTTAAGATGGAACTGGACACTCAGGAGACAACGGAAAGTTAGTCAACAGATAAAAATAATATCTCAGTGGAAGAGGAATGCTTTCACGAATTATGATTAATTGTTCCTAATTGGTTTTATTGTTTGTTGTGGCCTTTTTATTGATAGAACAGTAGTTATCTGGTAGTAATCTTCGGTGTTTTTGTGGTAGGGGATTATGTGGTTCACTTTCATAATATTCATTTTGTTTTGTACACAACAGATGCACAATCACGCATTATGGAGACGGCGGTCACTTGAAAGTCGAAAAATGGATGAAATGCATGGCTGGTGGCGCCGTTATGTTTGAGAAACTCCATGCTTTGGTTCTTGCTTGCCTGTGTTCGTGCCGAGACTGCGGTCGAGGAAACACAGTAACCTTTTGTCCTGTACAACTGATTCTAGACAATAATCTCTGACTTCGATTCTGAAGAGAGCTTTTGCCGCGGCTTTCATTTTAGCGAAACTCCCCGGATTTGAATAAACACTGGGATCAGTTAAAGAAACCGTGGATTCAGTGCCGGATTTTGTATATCAATCTCTGCCAATCAAATCCCATGAACGATGGATATCCTCAATCTGAGCTGTTCTATTGGACACTTGCAAATTCGTCCCACATGCAGCGAAATACATACATTAATGCGATGTCAACCCCCTTCGGGTTTGGGAAATGGCTGCAAATCGTGGTGGATAGGAAAATGTACGTGAACGGAAAGTACTGTATCTATTGGCAACAGTGGCAATCTTTGCCCACCGATTAGGACTACTGGTCCCGGGGACCCGAATTTAGGCTGGACGATGAATCCAACTGCTTAAGTATTCACTTTCAGGAACATCGATTGAAGCTTGGGGTACAACACATAAGGGGACTAATTAACTGGTTTATTGCTAAGACGTGCTTCCTTCTTGTGTGTTCAGACAAAACGAAGTACAGAGTTACCTGTCATCCATCAGAAATGAGCAGAATCATAGAGGTAGGTTTTCCTAAAATGCATAAAGCACCTGGATCAGAAGCACTGATATGTCCCTATTCAAGGATGGCTACTAAGGGTAACCAGTGAAGTCAACAAAACCTTTTTGATCAATGTGGGCAAGAGAACGGATTCCTAAAAGGTTGTCTTGAATCTGTGATCGCAATGACTTAATAAATGTGATAGGTCCTGGTGTGAAAGTAGAGAAAGGGTTATTTTGGCAAATATTGTATCCATTATATGTATTGCTGAGATTTAAGCAAGTTTCTTTCTTGGTCAGGATTGCGCTGACCAGAATTTTATTGTGCGACAGACCTCAGAACATAAGACCATGGTTTGCAGACCCACGATTCCTGTATTCCTTGATGTGAAAGTGACATTTGGTTTCGTTGATTTACAGTTCATTGGTGTTTTTCCGCTGAAGTGTGTGTTGCGGCAATTAATTTGGCTTATTCAACTTCTGTATTCATATATCCGAAGCCGAATTTTGTGCTAAAGGAGATGCTTCCCCCGGGGTCACCGCATCAGGTGGTGTTCCTCGGATCTACTCGCTTTCGGTCTTTCTTTTCAGTTTTGTAAATAAATTATTGTGCAGATGGTTTTACCCTTATATGTGAACTATGACTCTGATATATGCTGTGACAAGAAATTTCCTGGTCTAAAATGTCCAGATAACATTGCGCTTCTGATGGAAGAAAATGTTGTAACAGGACCTGATTATTTCAAAGCCGAACCTTGGATGAAGTGAATAGATTCAGTTCCCTGGGTAGCTGTACTTCACCTGATCGAGTGAAGCATACAGAAATCTCGACTGACGACCACAAGCATGAAGTGTCAGTGATTTCGTCTCGACATCCTATTATCGATCAGAGGCTGAGTGCACACAGCAGCCGTAAGGTCGATAATCATGCATGACTCCAACGCTTGGCCACTGGAATAGAAAATTCGTGAAGACATTTTGTGCTTGAACGCCACTGTCTTTGCAGTATTGGTAGAATATGGTGGAAGAATTTTGGGAGTAGCACAGAAGTTGGGCATTATTTACTGACGCCTAGATACTAAGTCTGAAAACATTTAAGTGATTAAGACATTCCGTTCATGCCCACAAGACCGCAGCTTCATTATGCGCTGTTCTCCGATGCATATAATGGTTCAGAGATGTTAATAACGGAGTAAGAAATAATTAACGGGCGCGCTGGATTATGTACTTATACTTTGTAATGTGTTTCACTGCAGCAGTCAGTTCCCCTCTTCTGTGAATTTGTTAAACTTAGCATTTTGGAGTCTTTCTTTCAGTAGTCATCGTTCCATTTTCCCTTTTGAATAGTTTGCGGTCTGATGGAGCAAACAACCAGATGTTGGTGCAAGGTTAATGGTTGTAAATTGGGTCGAGCTCGACACGAAAGAGGATGGTCTGTGTGCGTTCTCAAACCCCACCAAAAATGTAATTCTCTATATCTCTACCTCAATGTCATCGAGAACAGTGAAGTCATCAATATAACTCCAAAATAGTGGATTCACCTTACGTGGAACTACAAAAGAAGCAGAACAGTTTTACGGTCCATCCGGTTACCGGTCAGATTTCTCCTGGCAGGACGCTTCTGGCCGCAACTGCATCACGATAAACTAACGGACAGTATCGTAACAGTAATTGTGAAAATCACAAGAAAAGACTGAAAGCAAGTTTAAAAAAATCGGGCTTTATCAGCAGAAGTGCGAGTGGTGTGTATTAATTCGGGTGAATCACAATATCTCAGACGTTTACAGCATTTCGATACCAATTCGCATGTCAGGAAAACTGAGGTAAATTAGTAGAAAACCTAATTGCAAATGTAATTTTCAGAGGGAATCACTGCTTTCATTGGGTCATGGATCCCAGATATGGCAGGCCTCATAAGATCCTTTTCTACGAGAAATGGGGACTGGTCCACACTGAAAGGCCTGGACTAATTATTAATATCAATATCAATAATATCAGTAGGCATCTGAGAGCTGGTGCAGATCACATGCGATTGCATAGCCTGCTTGAATGGTTGTCGTCGAATGGCTATTACTACGCTCTATCATCGAAGTCGATCGATACGACATCAACGGTATGTGACTCAACGCAGAGCCTGTGACGAGATGTTCTATTCATATTGAATAAACCCATCTTTTATGGTTTATTTTCTACGAGATTTGATCTAAAGTAAATCAACTCCTCCCTCTTGGGAGACGTTCAAGTTGAGGCGGATAGTTCTTACAGCTGCCTTATCCTATATGTTAAGGGGAATAAAGCGAGGGTAGATTGCATTCTTCCAGGTTGTCTACCATTGAATTTCACACATCGAAACTACGTAGAAAAAATTAGAAACATTTGACTTCGGTCTATGTTTAGATTGTAGTAATTTTCGATTGACACTGTAATTATTGCGCATGCTTCCACGGAACTGTCAAAAAAACTGACAAGTGACTTTTTTGTTCGCAGGTGTACTTTCGTCTTCCCAATCTTGCACTTTCTTGCTTGGTGTGAATGACATGCAACAAGCAAATACGTGATTGTGACGTAAATCCGTGTTTAAATTACGTTTTTATGCGTTGTGTACGATTGGCTGAGTGGGTAACGACTTGCCGAGAATTGCTTGGACCAACTAGGCGAGGAATTGTTATGACGGTGATGTTGATGTTTCTATCTCATTTTTATGAATCTCTCTTGCTTAGGAAATCCGCAATTCATGAGGTTAATCTAAAATCACTTCTTGTTTACGTTTCGGGTAGGCCAATCAATTACTTGGTTAGTTGTCCAAGATGAACTCAGCCATATTGTGCAATTTCTCCCATGATTTCGCCAGCTTTTAGAAATCTCACCTCTTCTATGTTGCCTCTTGAAAATCCAGTTATTCAGCAATCATTTTTGCAATTTGCCTCATGTTCATACGAAATTACTCGAATGCACGTGTTGTTCAGTGTCATTTAGAACAGATTGCACTGGCCCCTTTAAACATTAGGGGTAGCGAAAGCGCTGGGCAGATAAAAACGTTGAAACGTCCAGTTAGTTCGTCTTCCATTCACAGTTCCTTCGTATTTCGGAAGATTGCAATTCAATACTATTTGGCGAAGCAATGTGGAGTACGTGTAACTGTCAAAAAGTCAGTATTGATGGAACAGCGTCTGTGATGAATAGTTTTGATGTGAACAAATCGAAACCTATCGGATAAATGCAGGTCACAACGTTCGTTGGTTTGCAATACCTGGTGAATGGTTTTTACTACTTTTTTCAAGCAAACTGACAATAGTTTGTTGAGCAATGTTTAACGTGAGCAAGAGAGACAAGGATTTTGGAATGGGAAACTGTGAAGTTTAACGTTGAATCATCGTGTTTTGTTAACTTCGAACATAGCTTGAATGGTGAGATGAGCATTCATTTCGCAGGACGACCTAATTATGTTCCAAAAAGGGATCAATTTTCAGCGCATTTACTTCATTATAAACCCACTGCACTTTTTTACTTTCGAGTGCATGTTAAAAATTTTTTCTTCTGTGCATTTCATCATGCACAATCTGATCGGTTTCGCCTACAAAGCATACATTGAAGTTGATGGGCGAAAGTGACTTTTCGTTCGGTGTAATTATCGAACATGGCAATTGGAGGGAAAGACGAAAAATGGCAGTAAAAACAACGTACACTCAGAGGCCGCGAACACTGATAAACTGCAGGCAATATCGGGCTAACAGCCAAATGCATTTGGGATCATGGAAAAAGATTGCATTGATGATGATTCCTTTCAGTCTGCAGTTGTTTTCTACCCAAGACTGATTTAAGGACAGCGTCAATCTGTTCCCTTTTAATAATGAGTTGTACTAGGCCTCCTGAATAATCACATGCGCTTGCCAATTTACCTAAAACCAATGAAGTAGAAGAGGATAATTCAGCTTTTCTTCTAGTCTTTCATGATAGCAATCATCATTTGTCCCAAGGACAACTAGGTGTGACATAAAAGTTTATCCAGGTACCTGTAAACAGGAGTCACATGCATCTCTGGCGTCCACGATTACAGAAAGATAACCCTAGATAGTAACATTTAATGCCAGACTAAACAATCTGATTTTAACTCAAGTGGGGTGGAAAATTCACGAGGCAGTTGCCGTAACCGAAGGTCTTTTTCACCTGTTAATATGTGGTCCACCATTGCACGAATAAGAACTCCCGAGCAACTTGATCCAATTTGATTTAGGAAGCCATTTTGCACAATGGCGAATGTTGTCGTCACAGCAGAGACGTTTTTCTCAGTGAAGTAAACAAAATGTATGCATCCCAACTAACAACTGTTGGTTACTTGAAGAATAAATGGACTGTGTGTGCTTGAGTGTGTAACCATATTGTCTTGTCGACGTTTTTACTACCTTATTCTTTTTGAATTTGGAAGCAGATGAATAAAACCGAACGACTGGTCGGTGAGTTTTTTCAACTAATGGTCGGTCAAGTGCAATGACCTCAACAAATTCATCTACGAGCCATCATTAGTGAGTCTTGGGCAAATAATTTGTATCAATTCACTTTTGAAGAATTATTCCGAGTGACTGTATAATTGTATAAGTGAATAATTCAAAACATGACCTGGCAAACTCAGTTTGAGTTGATTTAGTTACAGATAGTTGTTGAAATTTGAACGAATAATAGAAAATTGAGTAAGTGTGGGAAACTGTCTTGATATCGCTGACGGCTTTGGCAATAAATATCTGTGGGTTCGGTGCAAATAACTCCAAAACTGTTTGTTACCATGGTTGCTCCTACGGGTAAACACACATACATGCATGGACTTCTGCATATATATATATATATATATATATATATATATATATATATATATATATATATATATATAAGGATCGGGTGTTCACACTGCGTCTGGAAAACTGTTGGATCGTTTCGATCCGGGCCAGGGCCGTATTCAAGCTTTAATTGCTGAATATCACGTGTGTGCTACTTTAAAATGCTATATTCACTTCTCGAGTGTCCAGCCGCTGTTCTGCCAGGTCGTTTCAAGCTTACTTGTTATTTATCAATAAATTGGTTGAGTAACAGTTGTGACCGAAAATTTCTGCTTTTTTCAGCTTGGTAGACCGTGTTCTGGGTGCCTTTTGGTTCTCTGTTCTCAGTCTGTGAATACTGGTCAGCTCTTCTTACGCGTGATTATCTTTGCTGTAGACGTCTGTGCGACTGTTCGTCGCGTATTACAATCCAGGAAGGTGACAATTTAGTTTTGATTTCTTTCGTGCACTTCATTGCCATTCTTGGCTTTCTCGATTATTCTTGGCTTGTCTGAGATGGTGATTTCTCCTAATTTGACTGAATTCCATGTGCTTGATCGAAGTTTATGTCCTCATTCATAAGTTGTTCTATTTTCCTTTAGTGCACGGTTCTTTTTGGTATCAAAACGTCATTCTTCTTCTTTACGTGATGAATAGTTGTTGCTAATTTGCTAGTGATTTTTCAGCCCTAAACATATGATTTGGTCTGGTGGTTATACGTGTCTGTTTTATGTGAGTCACTTCTGAATCTTTGTAGTCAGCTACGGACTTACATCAATGCTCAACGGATGCTATCTCACTTCAACTTTTACTGAGTTGCAGAAGTTGGCTAATTTCAGACATGATCCCCTCGAAAACAAAGTCATATTCAATTTATCCGTATTCCATCAGCCTAGCCGCACTGACCTTTTCGATGATTATTCTTTCATCTTTGATGGATTTCTGTGTTTCTGTTGCTATCAAAATCCTTTGAGTTTTCTGTTTAAGGTTTTAGTTAAGAACCCGCTGGATCACAGATACCACAATCTTGTATGCTACAAGTAGCTTTAGGGGTTTTTCTTATTTATCCCGTGCATCCTAATAATATTTACTCCCCATGGGATCACATGACATTTAAAATGTTATGGCTTCCTAGATCATCGGCATTTTGTACCCATGAAACGAGTAGTGCGGTAAATCAGCCTTAAGTTTTACGGCGAGATTAATCAAAAGGAAGCATCAAACTGATATCGTGCAATAGCAAATGTTAATCAGCGAAACGTATTGGAGTTGATTCGTCTTTGATTCAGCCAACTGGCTGTTCATTCGTGCACGATTGTACTGCGAATTGTCCTTCACGAATTATCTGTGTAGTCCCCACTGTTAGCAAGGGTTTCCTACCGAACTTTCGAATTTTCAAGCAGACGAGACATTCTTGACGGATAAAAAGTATTGGCAATTTCGGGGCTTTAGATCAATTTGATGATATATATTTCCCTGTCCTTGTATGCTATTAACACCAAGGAGTAAGTGAGCTTCTGTGGAAAAAGCAAACGATTGCCATGAAAAAGTGATTGTTGCCAGAAACATGTGTAGTTACACTTTTTCCAGATATTGAAACCAATAATGGATATTCTCCCCTCTGCTTCTGATACATTGAGTGAGATAAAATCGGTCAGAGAGCTTGGCCAAATTCGCATATGCATAGTTGAATCTCTAAACAGTTTTATTATAAAATTCGTTACTTCGTCCACTAAATATAATTGTGCATTGTTATGTTTTACGCGTCACTAAACTGAATCTCTATCAGGTTGTGAGCGAATTTTGTTAGCCGTGTATAACTTGTACTTCTTTTACGGGGTTTTTACTATTCAATGTTCCAGAAAAATAATCCCAGACAATTTAACGGGTGACAGAAACAAGGGAATAGTATGTTTTATAAAAAGTTTCTCAAGAAATTGCCTGGATTATTCTTTTCATCCTAACAACACAGAATGATAACGCGGATAGGGCTGCACGAATCGATCGCGAATTGTTGGGCCACAAGACACGAGGATAAAAGATCATAAAGGAACAAAATGAACACGGGTCAATCAATAAGGAGTACTTGAAGTTTGTCGGAATTTCTTTTGGGGTAATTTCTTACGGACATTTTGCCAAGATTGCTTGTTGCAAAGATTTCAAGTTGGTTTAGTCATAATCATCTGTTCATGGTGCTTACAGTTCACTCAGAATAGAAAAACGAAAGCACTTGGGATAGACCATAATATCAGTTGTTTAGATGTGCAATAAACAAGTAAGCGACAGGGGTAGAATTTGAAGACGGCATGGTGTGTCCCAATGACAAGGCGTTCAGTAATTGGCAAATCAGCAATTTGAAAACGGTGCTCTTATCACTTGTCAAGTTTGACCTATTGGGTATAGACATTTTACGTGCCAGGAGTAATTTCATATTAATTTCGTCATTAAACAAAATTTTCTTATCACTCAAAATTGTCGGTTGAAACCAATGACCTACGACTCGTAAAGAACATTTACGGAAACGCTATAGGTCCAGATTAGAGTAACGTAACTGTGAACAAATTGAAAGATAATCATCGAAGAGTTGTTGAGAATTCGAAATAATCAAACGCAGTCATCATTGATGATGCGCATGTCGGGTATTGACAGATTTGAGCAGACTGATCAGTGTATATGCATACTAGTTATTAGGGTAAGAATCTGTACAGAATTTGCCACATTTTTTTCAGGAAAGAATTCAACTAGAATAGCTCCCTCGGTACGTGTTGCTTCCATGTGTGGGTTAGAATTCCAACGATGTCGAATAAGATTTGCATTTGTGAAGTATCCCAAACCAGTCTTTGTAATCAATCATGCCAGTGAATTCTGACTAGTGTATGCTAACCTCGGTCTTTTCCATTTAAAATTGATTCAGTTGTACGAAAACGACAAGTGGAGTTACCTACCTGAGTGAAAACTCTCCTAAAACGCAGAAGTAGTTGCAGAAGCATCGTGAGATCCCTTCAATCGAATATTACTAGTTGTTGCCACCGTTTCGGTGACTGAATAATCATACTTCACTAAACAAGACTCTATTAGATACGTTTCAACATGCACGAATTAAAGAGTTGATGGGTAGCATACAGTTGTTCTGTTCGCATGAAAGCAATGAACCTCGCGGGTTTTGATCAAACTGCCGTGATATGACCTAGTGCCCGGTAGGCCAGTGTTTTGACCCAGACTGGCAACGTTTATTGTTGTGCTGTGAAAACTGCTAACAAACTTTACCTTCCCTCTCCAGGTGAATTTGCTTAATTTCCAAAAAATATCTTGTTTTTCGCATGGTTCGCCAATCACTGTACCAATACAGAGTCCTGTGAACCGCAAGAGCCCAAGATTGAGCTCATTTTCGGTTGAAAATGGGTTATTTCATTGCGTCCAGTGCACATTTGTCGCTCTTACAAACAAATCACACAGATACCAAACACGTCCAGATGTCCCTTGATCAGTCACTAATGTTAATCTATGCTGGTTCAACCGTTCCCGCATTCCCACTGTCAGTATTCCAAGTGTCAGTAGGGTGAGACTGACCGTAATCAACGCGATGCTTCAGAAGTGACCTCTAATGGTTTTGATGACTGTAGTTTGTCATAAGCGCCAACAATTGCAAAATATTCTGCGATGTCTGATAACATCAACAATAACAACAACAGCGGCATCGGAGCCAACAATAGGAACAGATAAATGGGTAATAAGTTGACAAAACAACACATCACAATATTGTTTACCTAAGTGGATCCGAGTCCTACGTCAATACAAAACTCTGTTTTAATTCCCCCAAGGTTTCCGTCGGACCAGGTGAACGAAGTATTTCTTGTGCATCTCGAATGTCATGGCCCACAATTTTAACTCGAAAAGTAGTGTGCTGCACGTTGGAGATATTGCAAAGTTTGGGGTCAAGCTTACTCTGAGTGACTAGTAAATCGAGGTACCAATGAAACCGGGCTAGGCAAAATCTCACAGGGTGTACTGAATGCAGTCTTGCATTTTTGAATAAGATCGTTCGAGGAACCTGGACAAAAATTATACGAAATACTAACAGAGAAGAATGCATTTAGGGATGCACGTTGACGACCATACAGGGCTCTACTAGAACCACCGAGATATTCCGTAGTTAATTAAAAAAAGAATCCACTCGAAACGGGCTGGAATTCCCCTCAGATTTGGCTGCCGAGACAATAAGTATCGTTTTAAAGTTGGCCGAATAGGTTGCGTGAACAGACCATCTCCGACAACGTAATGCGCTCCAAAGTGAAGTTTGGATCTTAAACTGCCTGGAAAGGTAAACTTCTGTTTAAAAACTGTGACTGTCTGCATCCGTCAGAAGCATCGGTGGTCCGGTAGCAAAAAAGGACACTTAACGTGGATCAGAATTATCCGGCATTTCCTCAAAAATTGGCATTTATGATCGGGTTAGTATGCAATGCCGAAGAAATGTAATTCTGAAATAAGAGAATACTGACGTCTTATATCGGAGGAGCAAGTTATTTAACAACCACAATGAGTGTAAAAACAAAAGAACCCAATTCTGATGGCTCAATTGCATGTATCGTCAAAGAGTGAGAATTTTATTTTTGCTGGCGCATTTAAGCCGGATAGTGCATTTGCTTTCGGGATGCCAAAAAGGGAACACGGTAGTTGGCAATAGACCACTACTATTAGGACTAAAATATTTTCCGAACTGATAGGGTAGGAACAAGTGACTGTACCATTGGAAAATAATCACACAGATACATTTTAAGCAGTGTTACATAAGGGCCAATGAGCGAGGCCGTAAGCCTTGTATTTTTATTTCTGGAACTGAAAACATTTATCTGCAATTTGGACAAACGACCTATGTTGCTTCGAACCAAAATCATATCATGCTAGTTCGATGTTTCTAGAAGACGTTATATTGTAGTGATTGAGGGGAATGTTGTTGCGCATAAATCTTTTGCGTTTTCATTACTCATCGACTGTTGTTTTTGTGTGTGACGGCCTTTCACAGCATTTGTTGCCTACGAAACGTCTCATCAAAACCATTCATTAGTACCTGCTGACTAGGTAAAATGTTATATGCGAGCACATTTTTTGACATTACATTGTAACCGAACAGAGGGCAAAATAATTGCGTTCAAAATCTTTGTGATGATAACGGACACGAATGAGGTTGTCCTGTGGTCTCCATTGTTTTTGTATGTCACCTTTGTTCAGTCGTCCGATTAACCAATGCATTGCAAAGTCCGCCGACGATCATTCAAAAAACGAAAAATTATATTTCAAAATGTATGCTGATCTATTTTGAAAGGCCACCAAAGCAGTGATTGATCAGAACAAATCATCCTACTTTCTCTGCTGGCTATACTTTCCCAAAGTATTCGATTCGAGTAATGTAAGAGGTGAATAGAAAAAATGGAATCACCCTGTGATGTGTTAGGCGAAACTATGCATACATGTAACCATTGAGTCGATGTACGCGGTCCATTTTTATTTTTTCAAAATCAGCCCGGAAAAAGCTTATCCAATGAAACCGAAAGCTGGGATCAGTTTGACTTTCATCGACACAATTTTTCTATTCATGACACATCACAGACAGCCTCAGCTCTTAAGCCTTTCGGTTTTCAAACTGTAAATATTCTGTTATTTAGGTGTAATCTGACAGAAACGTTTAAGAAAGACTATCGTTATAGGAATAAGAATTGTGGAAGTAGTCTTCACATAAATCTAATCAAGCGGTTAGCGCCAGCATGAAGATTGTGGACTTGAATTTTCCTACCATTGGTCAAAGTACCTTTTCTCAAGTTATGTTAATGAAAATAGCTGAGAATGGATGTATGGTTTAACCCTAGCTATGAGTTTTCGTTCAGGAACACATGAGAAGGTCTGTGAATCTGTCTTCCTCGTTGAAGCACTCAAGGGTACAGTACTACTGGAGTTATTTAGGAACGACCGTAATTGAAGTCGGCCAGACACCCAACAGATTTCACTCCGGTTCATATTTACAAAGTTATACTTGTTACTTGAATTAAATGCTGAAACGAAATGTTTTGACACACCCGAGCCGCCCTGCTGCCTCAGATGACAAAGAAATCGATGGGATTTGTTTATCTCTAATTGTTGCCCCGTTCTGACCAATGGTGTAGAACAGTAAATTACAATTCTAGGGATCCGGGAAACCGTGATCAAACGTGCATACTTAGTCATAGAGAACTTTGACTGCTGATACTTAGTTCACATGTTATGTTACAAGTGCTTATCCTGGTGCACAATATGACCGTATTCAGCCCACAATACGAACTGGAAATAAATGCGACGAGAGAACAGTTGAGCAGCGTTCCCCTTTTGGCATAAGTGTCGACAACGTTCAAAAATATATACTAAGCAAACGGATAGGCATACATTAACATTTTATCACGTAATGCGCAATATTTGGAAAGGCACAATTTGCCGTCTGATTTTATTCTTGGTTATTCCCTTTTAGTTTTGATACCGGATTGAAGGCAAATGTTGCACAGAACTCTTATCCGTCTTTAAATTCGAGTAGCTTTCATAGGCATTCATTTAGCACAAATGTACATCTGTTCTGTGACAGCACTATCTCCTTGCTCCTGTCTGTGACCACCTCTCGACCATTGTCCTCCGACCATCCTAGTCTGCCAAGCACCGATTGGCAAACAAATGCGTGCCGTATGACCGAACCAACGTTTTAGCCTACACTTTCCGTAGCCATACACAACCACGCACTGACGTGTCAGTACGGCTGGTGTGTACGACCTTTCTACTAGGGTCATTCACATGGTATCAACCAAGCACTATCGACCGACAGTCGAATGAGGCGTCGATTTCATCATCCGCAAAAGTCGACTTTTTATGTCCTACAATATCCCATATGTGAACCATCATAATCTCATAAACAAGGACAGAAGTGCCAACAATGGAATACAGGAGCTGTTTAAATGAACGGTAAATATGGGACATCAAAAACGGCCGGAATTAAGTAAATTGTTTAATGAATTAATTTTAAAAATTGACAGCTCCTGATTAAAGTTGTAACTTCGAGTTCCTTAATTTTTAATCAAAAACTTTCTTGCGTTTCGGAAGGTTATGTTGCAGAAAGTTCCAATAAGGATCAGTGACTCATGTTAAATATGTATATATATATATATATATATGATATATATATATATGTAATGTAAGTAAAATCTAGATGACTGAACAAATTTCTTTGGAAGCACATCATCGGTTCTACGATTATTTCAATCCATCATATATGGGCACCTGGTACTCTCTCGTGCACAAACATCCCTATACGTGTACACTCCGAATTGGTTTCTCTAACCAGAATCCAATATAAATAAAAATATATATCAGTATATATATATATAATTACATTATATATATATATTGGTATCCCGGGACTGTGGTTCTCCGGTGTGGATGCAAATTTTCAGTGGCAGCCCAGTGTGTCGCAACATAGTATATACAAGTTTTGATGATACATATACAACAAGCCTCAAACGAGCAATTTCCTTTCCACTAGGCATCAACATGGGAAAGTAAATTAGTGATTTCGCATTCGTTTTACTCATCCAGAACTGACGAATCTTTCCGATAATAAATCGAATGGCTTGAAGTTATCAAGTCATCAAATAGTTCAGAAATTTAGTCGATATCCCAATTTAGCCAACATATGTATATCTCAACCATAAAGCATTCCGTGCTCGTTTGGAAGAAGAAAGCCTAGCTAATTCTCAACATTTTGGCGCTTTAATCACCATGAATACAGCGTCAATAACAGTGGCAACCGATTGGCCTACCCTTGGCCAATTCAGTGTGACACCTAGTGCCTTCAGTATAAAAATGCTTCTAATTATACTTCAATAAGCTCTAGAATTTTTAAATCAGTATGTGCTGGGTAGGTACCGCTTTTAATTAACACACCACGGCATGAAATATATTTTGAAGACAGTCAAGACTCAGGCCAGGATATGGTTTTATATGCAACATACCTTTCACCCAAGTGTGCTTCTATCCGATTCATAAGAGATTAGAGGAAAACCTTTCTCCTTGAGAAAATATATTTATCAAATCCTGATAACATGAAAGACGGCACTTCTTCCGGAGACTGCCATCTTTTCATTTCGGCTCCTTTTTCAGAATAAAGCGAATACCTCTGCTACCACAAGGACAAAATTTCTCCTGTTCGGAGTGTGTTCACTTTTCATCCGTTTTGAAGGATTTTTCTAGGGTTATTCAGTTGAGAATGAACAAGTAAATTTTCGAAGAAGTTCCTTCCAAAAATATCCATTTTGTAAGTGTTTTTCATGTCACCACATGTCGTTCATCCATCAACAAAAGTAACAGATCCTTGGACTGAGGTGCGCCCCAGATTTCAGCCTTACGTACGACATTTGTATGCCTTGCTTTTTTACGCAATTGACTGACACTGCATATCTGTTGAAACTTGGAGAGTTTAAATATTATCCTAGTCTATCTGGACTAAGGTGCATGAAATATCGGTAATACTCTGCGACATCATTAAAGAAAAAAGGTTCTCTCGTGAAAACTAATTACAAATAGGAATAACTGTGGTGACTTTCGGATTTGAGTAATATCTTCCATGAAAAGCATACCAGGATTTAAATGATGGCATTGCTTAGTTTAAAATGCTGGGGTAGTTTAAACGAAATTTAAAATCGACTAATTTTCTGGAATTATTTCCTTATGCTCTAAATGGTGGTATCATAAAATTTTACTGTTTCTTGCACATTGCTTTACTGTCACGGGAACAATGCAAGCGATTGACGCAATGCGGTTTAATGATTCTTCTTCATTATGTGGTTCAATAGCAACATCTTTGCAATTGGACCTTCACACTTTGCCGTTCCCGTCTCTCTGTTCAATGGATGGCGCTGTGGAAGCGTCCAGAAACAGAGCGCGCCAGTGCAACAGTTAGAAATACTGGCCTCATTAAAGCGGTGTTATAGATCACTTTGACTAGTGGAAACATTAGGTACTATCCAATGTACCCACGTTTTTGCCCGTGAGCTCGAATGACCGAATCATTGTGGAAGGAAAAGCATAAGAACACGGAACACAAAAAGCTACGGAGAAGGTGAAGTATTCGGATTGCTTGAATGCCACTAACCGCGGCATTAACCCACGCCACGAGATTAGCAATCACGTGAAAGCCAACGTAGTAGCCTAACTCGGCCTAATCAGAATAATCCATTAGTTGGGGTACCATACCCTTGCCCATGATCATCGGATTTCCATCTTGATCAGCTTTCCAACTAATATCTGTTTTGATGGACAACATACGTAGAGGCAGTTGATCTGACAGCTTGAGTAACAAATGTCCCTGCGACATCAAACTATTCAGTACTTGTTTAACTGACTCGGTTCTACAGTCCAATATCCTATGCCTAGTTCAAGTGTCGCTAACACATAAATTAACAATACCAGGAAAACATCGGCTCTCAAACATCGACAGTCTCCTCACATCTGTCCTCAGCAACCACATTTCTGAGCTTTATGCAGCGATCAACACTATCACTGCAGCATAAGCTGGTTGTCCGATCGGTAACCGGAGGCTACTCGGTCTCAAAAATGTCTCGAATCGGCAAAGCTCAGTCGAGTCGTCTGTCCACGAGGTGATGTATAATCTGCGATCAAATTCCGTTGGTAAACTTACTCCTTGATGCCAGTGCATTAGGTTTTCACGATTATATCTGACTTAGTACTACGTATTTAACTGTCTGTCACGAGGATATAGGTTCGTGCTTCGATCTTTTGGACCACGTTTTAATTTCAATCTGTGGGTTGATGAGCATCACAAAGAATATTTGGGACAAAGATTTGGAAGTTAGTCTATGTATATGGAAAATAATTATCTTCGAATATAGAACTCCGTGTAACGCCGGATTTGAAGTGCGGTTAAAAAAATATCATTCCCTTAGATGAAGTAAACAAAGTTTGAGCAACCCCGTATTCACGAACCAGTCTGAATGAGATCTGGCCAATTGATTCAGAGAAAAGTCGAGTTATGCTGACCTATCACGACGATCGAAAGTGCTTTTGTTGTCTGAACATATCTACTAAATTATGTATCTGTTCTAAGACGTATATTCTTCAACGTTCTTAATGAGGACAATTAGAAACAAGTTCGCCCTAGCATCCTCAGACTCACAGATGTGGATGCAACTGGGCTGTAAGCAGCAGGTCCTTTCTCTGGGAGAAACGTTACCTTTCCAGTCTGAATATATCAGCGTTCCAGACAGTCGTTTGTGATATTTTCTAAAGGACTAAACAAGGTGTCGTTTCACACTTTCAAGAGCCACCTGGGCCCAGCTATTTCCAAACAAAGGTGGGTTCGATCTCAGCAGTAGGGTTCACACAGACCGGGGAAAAGACCACCTAAATAGTTGAAGCAGAATTCGTGATTATTTTCTCCAAGACAAAGCAATGTGTTCTCATCAGTGAATTCTCGTCACAGAGCTCTTTGATGGCAAGCCGGATGTCTCGACATCAAGAGCTCCTCACAAGTGTATCCACGCATAATTTGTTTGGGCGTTCGCCTTCCAATTTTATTACCTAAGTTATCAACTTTACCACCGGAGGTAGTCTGCTTTTGAAAACATGTTCCTTCTTCCCTCAAAATTGTCTAGGAAAAAGGGATGAAAATTTTCCAGTCTCCAAATAGGCGGTTTTCGGTGGGCGGCAACTTCGAAATATGAAGCAAACGGGTGGTAAGGTTCTCTCAAATAACGACCAAATTTTGATTATAAAACACGATGAAATCGGCTGATTTCTCAATTGTTCATAAACGTCCCAAGGTTTTGGAGAAGCAATTTCTTTGTCTGACTGCTGTGCAAGTTCATCCCAATAAAGTCTGTCGATTAGTTCTCCAGTATGTTTGGCAAACGTTTAGCATGTAGTGGTCGGAACTGTTAGGTTGTGGACCCATTTGGGTGCATGCATTTGGACCAAAAATAACCGTTTAATTTGTGAAAACAAAATCTAAATACGGATCTTCTCTGGTGTGGAAATTGATTAAATTTGGTGGACCGAATATTGTGGGGAAAATTTGCCAAATTCGTTGAAATCAGCACGAAATAAGCTGACAGAATGATCGCGGTCTGAGATCGGTAAGGCTGATAAGAGATTGTAAAACTCCGCGAACCAGATTGTAGTTGTATCTAAAGTTAGGTAAGTGTTACTGATGAATGCCAATCGAAATTCAGTGAGCACAAATGGCCTGGATTGATAACAGCAGAGATTATTTTTTATTCGACTATTCGTGACTGGAGTTGACCATGCACCCAGTTTGCAATGTCGTAGTTAGTTTTAAGCTCACTTAAAACGACCTGGTCGAGATGCATAAATTAAATCGACACATCCAGCTTCATCTCCTCCTCTCCTTCTTCCTACGTTAATATGCTACCAAGACTTAGACAGTCAAATAATTTCAACCATTCTATTTTTCAATTTTGAGATTATTGTGAGATCATCGATTCGCCCATCCACGAACGTATATTACCTGTTATTGTCACAAGTATTTGGGATTTGTGAGAAGAGTGTTGTCTTATACGAAATGTCCTACCGTGCTTGGTGCTTCTTCATCATCTGATCCCTCATTCACGTGACCCAGTTGGATCAGTTTCCTACCTTCTAACGCATAACATTTGGGTGACTTTAAAAAGGAGCCACTGTGGAACAAATTTTAAAGTTCATTTTACTACTTTTAACCGGAGCCAGGATACCGAGTCGAGCATGAGTAGTGCAAATCTGACAATCCGGATCATAGCACGCCCATGTGTGAGGGTGCTACGGTCAGTGCATTTACTTTGGAAGTCACGGGAAATCAACTGAGCTCATCAGATGAAACAAAACGTTCTGCTGCAATGAGTGCCAGATTCAATTGTAGTGATTTGGAGAATGAGTCGAGCTGTGGAGATTAAGTTAAAAATACAACCTCCGTTGCGTATTCCAGCCCACATATTCAGTTTATGACAGTGAAGCCATCTTCATATTTTTCCTACTTTTGTTCGGCCAAAGTGTCTCAAAAACGGGCTCCGGAGTGAATTAAAGCTTTTGTCTGCTTTAGTTTCACTTATTAGTTTTAAGCATTTCGGCTTGACATTTGTGGCCATGTATTGTGCGGTTTGAGACAATCACCGATAATTCACACACGTATATGCACATATGGCTAATCGGTATGTATTCAGCGATCTTACGCGTGATGAGAACGTTATCAAAGCCAAAATTTTATGATAGAAGGATCTGAGTCAAAGTTAGGTATCACTGATTGTAGACTTGAATAATTTGCGACTGAGAACTTTGATCACATTGGGTCAGCGGCAAAACCATCTACTTGATTAGGGGAGGATGGCCTGTTTGCCTCCAAGGGTCGGAATTGTAATCCATGTGTTATTAGACCTGTTCCCCAAACAGTACTTTATTGTGTTGACGGAAAGAGAAACAGAAAGCTTGAGACGTCATGATTCACTACTGTACGCAACAGTTTGATTTTGTTCAATCGCACTTTCAAGTGTTCTAAAGAAATTGCGAAAAACGATTTCACAAATACTATTAGGCCTAGGATTTGTGACTGGCCAACAGCTTTTGATGCCGATTTATAATCATTTGTTTCCAGAGTGATTGGATGTAGTCATCGGATCTTAACTGGTGTGTGAATGTATGTCCGCGGTTTTTTGTTTGTTGTCCATATATATAAATATATATATATATGCATACATATATAGGCTGCAATGATTGCGCCACAGGTTGCATACTGAAGTAAAAATCTGAAGACTCATACCGAGTAAATAGCTTAAGACATAGTATTCACCCTCAAATGTTTCCTTCAATTTAGGTATGCATTCATATAACACAGTATAACGGTTCATCATAAGTGATAAAACTAGCAAGTGGTTAGTTGGGTTCACTGCCCCGTAGTCAAAATACAGATCAACCATGACTCGCTTATTATTCAACCACATAAACACACCAACACATGCACGTCCCTTCGGGTACACGAAAACAGAGGCTATCTTGAACATATTGCTGGTCTTTATGTGAGTTCACAGAATAAATGTCTTGTGTTCCAGTTTACCAAATCTTCGTTAAGATGACCAGTTTGATGGGAAGACAGTATAAAAAATTATGTTTCGGTCAAATATTGCTGGTATTGTAGCAGGTTTACAATACCAGAGGCTGTAGCCGCCACATTTTACAGACTAGCAGCAACGACTGACTCTTCAAGTGAGGAGGTATTTTGTCAAAAAGTAATCAGCGGTAGAACGACGAAACTTATAACAAAACGAGCTCGTCATTTTTAGTCAATTAACAGCCATATGGTTACCGTGATCAGACCTGAAGGGGAGTCGAACCCACATACGCATATTGTCTACTTATGGGTACCACTCACAATCTCTCCAGTGGATCGCGAAACCCAGGCAAACTAACCCGGATAGCTAAAACCAGCGAGAACCCCACGGACGAAATAATCATATTATCACTTGAAACGTAACCAAGTTATATGTCTTGAACCGGCAACAAACTGGTACAAAGACTGACAAATAATCTCGGAAGCGAGATTTAAATGCGTGAGAAGATATCGAAGCCGAGAGTTATTATTTCTTCTTACATCATACTGTATTGGTGGTTTAAGTCACGTCGGCGGAAGGCGAAAGTTATCTGAGCATGAGATTTGTAGGTCAGTGGAAGACTGGCACATTTGCTAGATCCATACTGAATCGTTGAATGCGTTCATAAAATGAGTTTAGGTTGAACATCAATTGGCCTGCGCATGTATGATAGAAACATAGTCAATGTGATAATACATTCACCTTGGATTGATTAAAAACATTGTGAATAAAGCGGAAGAAATATGACCATCATTTTCCCTCATTAAACTATACAACAGACGATGCGTCAACTGACATGATCGTAAGGAAATTTCTATCCATATACAGTTTTTCGAATTCGCCAGTCAACGCTCCCACCACTAACATTTTGACGGTAGTACCTAACTCGGAATTCGACAGACTTCAGCTCGTGAGAAGGGCACTCAACCAAATGACTTCCTCTTTTTGACAGGCTAGTATTTTTGTGTCAGAAAGAATATCCAAGAGTGCAAACGAAAGGAGAATGAGTTTAACTGGCATCAGCTGGGAGGTGTAAGTGGTCAAATAAAATTACTCTGATACTATATCAAACGTTTTCACAAATTCCGCTTGCGGTCCTTACCGTTCATCAACTCACCGGAATTCACCCCGGTGAATGCAGCATAATTCCTCCTTGAATGGATTATTGACCAAGTCAACACTAGTCGTTACGCGGAACAAACGATCAACTTACCAAAAGAAAAAAATGAAGGCAGTGCGCAGCTGCATCAGCTTTATTAAAAACAATTAGCACCGTTTGGACTCATCATCGATGTACATTTACTGCGCACGCATTAGGTCTCGAACCCGAACGAACGATTGTGAGTCGAAGGCCTTAGACATTACACCAGTTGAGCTGATTATCAGCCGTTTCTCGAACAGCAACGTTATATGAGGTATACCCTTGTCCATGACTGGATCTTACAGGCCACAGACCGTTTGCGGACCAATTAGACAACTTCCACGTGAGGATGAAACAGTTGTGCAACACCTCTGTAGTTTTAAGTAGCAAGTGAGAGTTTGATGCTACATAACGAAACAATCAAGAAATCCAATATTTACTCTTGATGTGGAATACTATAAATTATCAACATCGTAGATCCCTTGCACCCACACTGGGATGTCAATCTTCAGCAAAGGATTATGAGACGAATACCAGGTTCTCGACTGACTGTCCACCTAGACCTCATGATACACCACAGATGAATCACCGATTTCCACCATTACAGGCTGTTATCATATTGCAATAAACTGCGAACGATAGACAACGCATTAGTAAAAATGACCATGATCCAAAACTCAAATTATGGAATTTCCACCGCTGCGATCCGCTCGTCGATATAACAACAAACAGTGAACAGTTGAGATTGTGTTGTCATTCCTGTCAAATCTGGCTGAATGAAAAACTGCGTTTAGGGAGTTAAACTTTTTATCCCCTTGCATGTTCACTCCTTTTATAGCGGAATTTAACTTTGTGAAAAAAACACCAGTCGGTGGGGCTTACTCTCTTGTTTAATGGTGAACGATGATGACTCTAACAATCGTCACCGTGCGTGTCACCTACTTGGAAAAGTACGTATGAGTAGATTTTGCAAAATATTCAACTCTCTAATTAGGCATCTGATAAATGAAATCTACCAATTCGGAATCTGTGAAAGAATCTGTTCACGAAAATCAGAATGTGACCTGTTTTCGTTTGTCATCCAAACACGGCTATGTTGGTAGCAGCTTTGATAGTCCACATCAAACTGTGGTAAGAATTTGATAAAGTAAAGTGCCGCGTCAACATTCATAGTTTTGAAGCAGTAAGTATAATTCAAGCATTGTCCAGTTAAAACAAATGTTAATTCGCTAGGTGTTTGACAGTTTATTTGGATCCTTTTTCTTTTTTTGAAATGCATAAGCTTATTCTGATAGGGAGAACGATATATATATATATATATATTTGAGTACATCATTTCAAACGGTTAGAGATCCAAACTCGTAAGCAACATATGTCTGAAAAAGGAAGTTATGTCTGAGCAAGGAAATACTAGTTACACGAATACTAATATCGACATGGATAAAACATTTGCAAGAATAAATTTTATTTGAGCAAATATCATTTCTCTGTTGGATGGTCAAACACGATTGATTTTAGAGATTGGGTAGGAAAATCCTTGAAATGTACATTCAATTTACGCATTCGGACGAGTTTGGCTCACATGCAAAATGACTTGGGCAAGTGTGCGGGTTGATTTATTTTCGTGGAGTGGCGCCAGCTCTTAGCAGACAGGGTGTTCGCGGTGCTAAGCTTCTAATCGAGTTCTCATTTGGGCCCGACAAGGACTAGCATTGGTCGATGCACAAATGTTCACCGGAATTTTTTCGAGAACAAGGAGCCTGTATCTTGCCAAATGCCCCTATCTACTATGTCCTTCACACTTTACGGCACAACTAGCAATTAGTAAATTAAACGATCCAGGCGCCAGACAAACAAGTGACCCAATTCCAGCGAGTAGGTAAAATCATCAGCCAGATATTTTTCCTTCTATTCAATGGGAACGTCAATATGACTAAAATTGTACCATACTTATTGTGTTCTATTCTCGAGCAAATAAGGTTCCTTCAAGGAATAAATTTATGGATTACAATGTTGTGCACTGCGGAAAAACTTGATTCCTTTCATACGGAAACTGAGGGCTGCGGTAAATTTGGGCTAAGTTTCGAATAATCTACTTGCATACAATGGCTCCTGAATGTGTCCGCAGGATTACGTGTAACGGTGTCCATGCTACCATGTTCATTGTTCTCTGGCAATTTGCATCCGCACTCTATAATAATTTTATGTGGGTTGCTGTTTCCGTTAGATCTCAGAATAGAGTCTGCGGTTTCTTGAAGGCAAGTACGAAGCTCCGCAACTGGACAAATGTAATAGGATGCCGTCTACAAAACCACACATGCTGCGTTTCGCAGGGGGTTCTAGTACGGGCATGTTCCAGTCAGCGGACTTCTAAAACGAAACACTTTTTGTATTTCCGATACGATCGACAAAAAGAAAAGATTCCATTGTCCATATCAATTCAAACTCCTATTGGTTTTTAATTTACGTCAGAAATACTCCGAGCTGGGTAAAATCTGACAAAAATGCGTTTTCTAGCAGCCTGGGGCGTCAACGACCAGAAAATTACTCTACCCATTATGCTTCATACGGAAACGGGCCTGTAGAAGATCAAATTTTAGACAGACGGAAATCAAATCTCAGGATACCAGTCATATGACGCTTCTGTTTACACCTACAGCCAATCTGCACTAGCGCTCGTTTGCCACTCTGCATTCCTGTGTATCTTGCCACATACACCTGGAAACGATTACCGAATATTTCGCCGTGCAATTCAGTTTGGTTGCTCTCGACATCTTGTTCAGACTGTCCAGTTCATTGAGTAGATAGATCATGTCACAATATTTAAAAACCGAGTACTGACACGAATTCACGTTGAGGTTGGGAAAATATGCGCTTCTTAAGTAGGACCTTTGGTATTCCGTTTGTCAGGCGTTCTATTTTGCAATTTCTAGTGTTGGGAAATCTGTGGGCAAACGGCAGGAGAAGCGAAGACGTTTATAAATAGACAGTTTATTTGGAAACGAACATCTGGAGAGCTAATGAAATGTGGAAAACAAGAAAATTCGGGCCGTCAAATGCAGAATGGTCGAATGCAGACAGATGTTCGGAAAGGTGAGAAGCTCAATGAGGATTATGCATCTTATCTAGGAAGTAGATTCCTACAGAAACCTTTCAAAAAATGTGACAAACCGTGTAACATCCGGATTGCTTGAAGATTCCTTGTCTTTCCAGTTCTTTTTTTATCTGATATTAGACTATCATCTCCGATCTTGTTCATAAAAACAATGGTTTTGGACGTCATTTAATCTCTGCTCGAGGCATTTATCTTTCTTTGTTCTGTCTTTGTGTTTTATGGATGAGATTACTTTGAGAACATTTGGTGCAGTCACAGGTCACCCTGACTTGGGGTGATTTGTATTGTACCAATTCACTTCCATTTTATCGCCTACGTTGGTCAACCGTAGACAATCATTTTATTTACATTGACTTTTGTTTTCTTGCTCAGGAAAGTGAGTTGGGATCCAATCAAGCGTGCAGAATTCTTGTACTTGTCTGAACCACAGGAGACTGGTATCGTCTATTTTTTCCCCTTTTGACCAATTGGTCAATTTACACAAATTTTAGTTCTATATTTTTGCTTCTTTTTTGCTTGATAGTGACTGAAGCTCAGTGTCGAAGGTTTATTCTTTAGGTACAAATTTTCTTAACTTCAAAAATAGTACAGCACTATATGCTAAGCAATCTTGTTCTCTTTTGGGTTTCGCATCAAATTGGTCTACTAGTTGTTTTAAGATTTCGAGATGTTATCCAAAACAGATGAAGCGAAATGTTGCTCAAGTCGATTTGTGAATCGTTGATCGACTTCACCCGTATCATGACTCGTGCCTTTAGTCGTAACGAACTGCTTGCAAGAAGTAGTCGTCTCATAAAACCAACGTTGCAAAATCGAGAATGAGATAATACCGAAAATTGGACAGGTGGACTGTTTCCTCCCTCCCCGCAGCTACCTAGATTTTCGGACTTGAACCTAGTTGGAAATACGTGGGACGATTTAAAATTATGTATGCTTTAGTGGTAAGATATGTGTTTTCACGAAGTTATACACCGTGTGATATCAACGTTCAATTTACCATTAAGAAGCTTCATGAAATATATGTAACTATTACTGCCAACACATACCAACTAGCTAAGCTCTGTGGATCATATCCAAAGCTTTTGGCATAGTTAGGCTACCTGGGCAGTAGTCATCTATCAATAGGGGTTGATTGCGCTAACGGCCTATGACAGTGGAAACTCGTAACAGATAGGTGCAAAATCATGTTTTGCGGTTGCTAGCCTATCCGATGGCGTAATCGCTAGGGCGTTTGACTCAAAATCATTCGCCCCGCGTTCGCTGCCCAGTTCGGGCGTGGTGAATATAAAATTTTGATGATTCCTAACATGAATGAGACAGCTGTACGGTGCTTCCATAGTTTCTTAATGCTAAGTTGAGCGATTACATCACATGGCGAATAAATTCATGAATTATGGTGTGGATGGATACCCTTGCATACCTTTGGGTTTCAGATAATCTCGACAATAACAAAGAACACTAGGTCAGTAGTTTTGTTAACGGACTTAAAGGAACGGCCTTCGTATATTCAAAATTCTTATGGCTGTCAGCAGCGAAAATACCAGGTTTGTGCATGGGTGGATTTTTGGGAATGCATCATTAGTCGTGTTTTCTTTCTGTCTGATCCCCAAATTCATCATAACGGTGGGCAAAACCGGAACCAACACTAGAGGCAAACGATGAAGTGGCGAGTTGTTTGACCATGCTTCTAAAATGACGAATATTTCCATGGAGGCCCTGACGGACATTTTTGCAGTTTCTGTTCTTAGTTGGCTGAACTTCAACGTCATATTCACTTTCCGCCGATACACAGGTCCACTCTACATGCCAGATAATGAGGTAATCATACGGATTCCAATAGTATTTTGCAGCATGCAGCTCGTTCACTTCTAGGGTGTCAACGGGAAAATTCATGTTTATCGTGGAACCAAGAATTTTCATTACCTTAAAATAAATGCGCTAGGCCCACCGAAAATCCAAAAGGTACGGGTAGGAAATTCAAATTGACAGGTCTGATTCCAATTGGGCACACCTGCGGTTAATGCGATCACACCAGTAATCATTCGGTTGAGCCCATGTCAGTCAGATGTAAGCCGAATAACAGGACAAACCTCATTTCATCAAAATACCTTACCATTTGCACGTTTTTCTATCTGTAACTTTTGGCTGAATTATTGTACATCCATCATGCGTCTCATTCAGGCTCGCGCAATTTATTTTCAGAGTAAAACTTTGGCTTAGTGATTATCATCGAATCTGAAATACCAGTTGTTCAGAAAAATCGTTTAAAGACATGTTAGGTTTACTTGACTTAAAGTACAATAAATTTTAATGTTAGAACGCTACACAGTGATCAGCTGGTGTAAGCACAACGAGTGCGCATGCCCAGTGAAGCAGTTTTTCATAAGCGGATGGGAAACAGTAAGGCAAGAATAAGATGCTGTGCAACTGGAGTGCGAAACTTCTCGAATCGGGTTGAAATTTGATCGATCTGTGGCTGCTGATGTCACTTCTATCACAGCTGCATTTTTTCAGAGCTTAAGATACAGTGACAAGATCGATATCTATTCAACTATTCACAAATTGGTTAGCATTCTTCGAATGATAGACAAGACGTTGGTCGGGACCAACGGCTTCTTAGACCCTATAACAGAGTAAGAACCAGGATGATTTTATCCAACCATCTGTAAAGTGATTGTCCAGGGAAAAAGTGTTTACTTCTCAATGAAAGATCTTGATATAATCTGTAACGAAGTAAAATTCTCTGTCTGTTGTATTGGTACAGTCACAAATGTGGCACAAACATCATACACATCGCCGTCTGCATATGTTCCTGTCGCCGTAACTTTCGCACATAGTCAATGGTTGTGCGGGAAAACATAAATTGTGTTGGCGTCGACCTCATTGGTCCGTTACCGTTAGGCCAACACTTCTTAGGTAAGGCGGAAACTTGTGCAATTAGTCAATAAACTACGTGATTATTGGGCCGACGCTTGATGGCATATGCCGAAAGATGTCGTGTCTAGGCCCCTAAGCAGTGTTTAAAAACAATCCAAAACTGTCATTTGCAGGCTGGTGGGGAAATGATCAACTGGAAAAATGCCCAACCTGAGTATTACCACTTCTGGGGCGTCCATGCAGTACATTTTTTGGAAAACATTTGTGTCAGCGAATAACCCAAAAGTAGGTCAGTGTCAACAAAGGCCACCAGAATAAAACCAGTCACCAGTGGTTTACATTCTAGGAAGCGGAGAGTGTCTGGTCTATGATAAAGAGCAGAACATCGAATGGTTCGATGAACTGAAAAACAACTGGTTCTGAAGAAGACGATTAATTGTGGTTAATGAGGCGTATATTAAAAGTGTCACCCTGTGGTTTCCATGTCCTTTTCAGCTGCGCCCATTTATCAGACATTGTCAGATGCGACCTATCCCTCGACCAATTGATTCAACTCCCATTATTTTCTACTTGTTCGGCAGACTCAAACAACCATCCATCTCCTGTATAGAGTTGGTTATGGAAAAATTGTGTCTGCTTCCTCGTTTGTAATATGGCATTTTCTAGCGTAGTGGCGCATCGCTCTTGAGGATTGTATACGGTCACTTCTTCTCACATTTGTCGGATAATTGTTTTTTTTTTCTCGATGACTCCAACTTTCCATGGTAGCAATTAAGTAATGAACTTAAATACTTCAAATGACATAAAGTCACTTTCCCGCATTTATCCACGTTGTCTTTCCTGTAGAAATGGAAAATGCTTCTTGGTCCGCCTCTTTTAAAAGTCGGATGCCATATATTTTGCCTCTCCCCAGTTCCGGGCTATATTCCTTAATGAAATAGTCTGAATTCCCTACGAGGTTTTTCCTCCAAATGAATAGATAATTCAGCCAGTACCTTTAGATCTTGACAGCCCGAGGTGACAGGCAACAATGGCTATCCACTTATGAATCGCTTGCATACCGCAAAGAGTCAAATTTGCCATTCACGTGTGGCTATATTGTGCGAACCAGTGGTAGCAATGAAAACGCGCAAGACTTAGTACGACCCGATTCGTTGTCTTTATCGGATTTGGCCTGCTGTTTTGCATTATGCGAAATGCAGTTTTGTCGAATTGTATTTGTGTTCTTGCAATTTCTGTCTCTTGGTAATTGATTTGACACGATACGTTGGATCCCTTTTGGGTTGCTTGTGGTTTATTATCAGTTCTATTTAGTTCTGCCTTTAAAGAAAAAAAGAAATCCCAAGTTGGTTGAAGAGAGCTATCACTGCCTTAATTCGCGTTTTGAGCAGTGTGTTGCAAGCATTATTTTACATGAATTTTGTTCAAGTGCCAAACCATTCGGTACACCGGATTGAGTAAACAGGTCAAATAGAAAGGTAAATCACATCAAGAAACCTCATTCCAACGGGCCATTTTCCGGGTGAATTTTCCAATTGATATGCCCCATGGTCGACTATTTCTTACGGGATTTCGAATTAGAAGCAGATAATTAATATTAGCTTCTCCTGATAACCACCTACCGACTTTCCGCATGATTGCACGGATGCCCCATCAGGTATACACACATATACACACAAATTGGCGAAATTCAGTGAAACATTTCAGCACAATTCCCAAGTGGCAAAAACTGATCGTGAACCTGAATGTTTTAAGAAAGCAGACGGCAAGTGGTTCATCCCATCTTTCAGTTCGCGGCAGCTGAGAAGGCGGAGGGGTAAGCTAAACGGGCATCGCTGATCGGCAGAGAGGTGCGCAAAATTTTTCTCACCCAGCGGGTGGCGTGAGATTATCCTATGAATGTTCACTTGATTTGTGTACCTGGACCAGATGCGACTGATTGTCCTCACTCTGATAAGATGTAAGAATAACAAAATGAAATGCGATAAAGCTAATCGTGTGAATTTCGGATGGAAATTTTACCCCAATCCTATTTAGACTGAGATCAAAGAAAATTTTCCGGTGTACTGCTAAATTAGATTCGAACAACCGGTGCATTATGTTATCCAACATATTTACTTTAATAACTCACAGAGGATTACTTAGCTTATATGGTATGAGCATTTGGCTGAGCAGTTTTCCAGGGCCGCAATAGATCTTAATTTTCCACTGTCCTTGCGCTGGTCTCAATTTGCTCATTCTGTAAGGAACACGGATACATCTCCAAAACCATTAATTATGCTTTTAGTGTTTCTTTCTCATCGAACAGGGGAAGCCCCCCGGGGGCACACAAAATAAGTGAAGTGGGCTGCGTATCACTTCAAGCGTATGTTGACAACGATGAAATTAGAGGGAGTAACACAAATGTATACTTTGGACATGTAGCAGTTTAAAATTGCCAAAGATTTTCCACTCTTTGTAGTTGTTTGGTTTTTCCTACTTTCCTCCTATATTTCCCCTCCAGTCCGATCTTTGATTGATAAACCGTACTATGCGTACACGGGGTCTGTCATTCTCACATTCCCTCTCGTCTTCCCTAATATTGTTTGAATTGTTCAATCATTCACAAAGGGAAGCAAGTCTGCCACCATACTCCAAAATAGATTTATTTGGTTAGTATCATTCTCGAGCTGGTGGGATATCTGATTCAACTTGTTCATTGTTTTGCTTATAGAGTTATGGTGAATTTATATTTTGCTTGCCTTTGAATTTAGCTGTTTTGAGCAAGTTAATTTGTACCATTAAGTGCTGCTCGCTTTCTTTGCCATATTTCACAAGGCGATATAGACATTTTTTTCAGTAGCACCAGGTTATTTGCCGTCGGTCATTACTATACATTTCTTTCCTTTCTAATGCAGAATTTTGCTACCGTCTGTCTTTGTCAAAATAACCAAATTGGCGACAATGCTTGCTAAGTGTGAATGCTATCTAGAAAAATCGTTGAGCTACTATTCACGTAAATCTATTGTAATCTTCCGGGAAAAAAACATTTGAACAAATGGCATTAATGCATACCAGTGAGAGCCCAGCACAGGCCGTGGTACGAACAGAATCGTCTATTGGAAATTCGGGCCCCCGGCTGGGGAGAAAAATAATCAGTACACATAAACAAATGATGATATTTTTCACAAAACTGGTTGCATGCTCACTGGTATGTTATCATGCGATCCTTGTGCATACTACCTCTTTAGCTGAATTGTTCTTGCTGTTATCAATTGCCCAGTATGTGTCCTCTGCCGATTTTGCATGGTTTTCAGCCGTTATCAGAACAATCCGTCCCAGATGTTCCCAGCAAAATTCGAAATTTCTGACTAATTGGAACACAAAATGCATACTTTGTTTCGTCATTACATTTCTTCTTTTTCCTATTGCATTTTCATTTGTCTTTTTTGGCCTCACTTCTGTCTGACCTCAATAGTCACGTACCCATTACAGACCGTGCAAAACTGATTGGTACTTTTGCAATCGGAGTGAATTGCAGTTGCTGTTATCTTTTAATCAGTAGTTAATTAGGTTTGAAAAGTTGTTAGCATCACATTGACCCAAACATTCTGGGTCTCTGGTCTAAACACAGTCATACTCAGCCGCATGCCAATCATGAGACTCTCAGAGAACAAAAGTTGGACAAACGCGTCAACGCATTGTGTGAAAATTATTACAAAATTGTACCATCCGGTACAACACCATATTTCCATCAATGGTAACAGTACTAACTTCGGCCCATGTCCACCGATTCCTCGTTGGTCGATCGAAAATGTCCTTGTTATTTTGGCATGCGATTAGCAGACACATTCATCAAGCAATGAAGATTTGATAAGCACATTGTCGGCACAATCTTCCGTTCACTTAATCCCACATGATTTTAATTGTCTTCTTATCTGAAAAAAGGAGGGCTTAACATGTTGGCTTTATTGCAACAAACCTCGCACAATGGGGATATGTATATTTTTTTGTCTTGAAATAATCGTGTTTTGATTCCGTGATTCGTCTAGATAATGTCTTAACCGAAGTGATCCCATCACCCACGCTCCGGGAACTGTGTTTCACCTGTCCCGAGATGGTACATTTAACTAGAATTTTTTCAAACGATCACCGTCGACTGTGAGTATTTTGGCGGTGGATTACCAATACACTGTTTCTCTGCACAATCCAATAAACATTGCCCGATATCTTTTCTCTTTTTGACCTAGTGGTCCCAAAATATGGCACGGCTTTATTCGTTAGCTATGAGGAACGTTCTTTATTCCTAGGCACACAGACGAAACAGGTCATGTAACACTGTACATGATGTTTGAGCACAAAATCATGGTCATGAGGCTAAATCAAATGGTACATCTTCACACAACTTGTAACTGCGTGTGACGCGAAAGATAACTCACGCTAAACACGTGTCCAGCACCGAGGTAACTGCTTCTCATCAGAAGTAGTTTGATCCGCCCATGACCAGTCGGCGGGCATTCCTTCGTGTTTTGTATTATATATATATATATATATATCACAAACAATGCTTTCACATCAAAGCCATTCAAATCGTTTGTTTATGATACCATTCTCCATTGTTCTCTTTCTCAGCACACTCCTGTCCAGGTAAATATCAATATCGATTGAACCGTTGTGTCGGCAATGTATTTATAATCTCCGCTTGTCAATGCATCTCCTCCTGGTGCTCTAAAAACGGTTACATTTATTATCCCCAAAACCTCCCTTTTTTAGTTCCATTGAATAGTCATTTGTTCTTCTTACACATGTTCCTTGATTAGTCTGTTTTGATTTCATTAGATTATTCTTCTCGAATTGTCCATTTGTTCCTCATTACGTTGCTCTTCCGTCATATCGGAGGTTGCTAGTCGCGCTGCAGGTCAGGTCAGATTTTCCATTCCACACCAGGCATTTCTTCACCCAGCTCACCTGTTGTATAAAGGTCAAATCTGTCCCGTACTAGAATACTGCAGTCACCTGTGGAGTGCGGCCTCGTCTACTTCGCTTCTCCTTTTCAATGGAGTTCAAAAAGAGACCATCGACAACCCTACACTGACATCTACTTTTCAGTCACTAGACCATCGCCGGATAGTTGCTTCGCTCTAACATTCTACTGTGATTACGTCGGTTTTTCCTCTTCAAAAGCTAGCCTCCATAGGTTCTCTTCCTGAACCATTTCTTCGCCCTTCTAACAAACAAGCAGCAAGCCACTTATCGGGTTTGTGTTGCTGGTTGTCGTACTTTCTTCGGTTAATCCTCACTCACCACCCACCCCGAAACGTCCAAAATTTCGGAACAAACCTTTCATTTTCTGTTTTTCCACCCACTTACAGTCTACGCCTCTTCAAAAGCAGAATTAATAAACTGGTTCCCACATGAATGTTCTTGTCAATTCCCCACACTACGATGTTTTTAACAGTAACATTAACCTCTTACACAGTATTTCACATTTTGCGTAATAGAATAATTGATGGCTGGACTTTTTCTTCAGGTTTTATTCGTTCTCTTCATTGTTTTACAAAACAATTATTCCCTATTGCTAGTCGAAAATCTTTCAAAATTCCTGATTCATTCTGGAATTGGAACATTCGTTGGATTAAAATTTAAAACAAAGACAATTCCATGGAGCCTATCTGTAAATTGTCAAGCATTCATTATTAGCCTCATCAGCTAACAAAGTCTGTTGGCCGAAACGTTTCCTAAAACAAGATAGTTACACGGGTCACATATTTTCCTAACGTTGCTCAATCATGAGTTTGAAACGCGTACTTAGCCAGGTCCATAACATGTTTGTTTTCTTACGAAAAACCATAAGTTCACCAAGATGAATCAAAATCAAGTACGACAAAAAAAGATACTGCATTCTATGTATTCACGAAATGCTAGTTTCTGCTTGCAGTCATGTTTTACAATGCTACAGACTCCTGCATTGCATTCATTACTCGGTCCTCGAGAGAACAGCACCAAAGCAACTCCCTTTGTCCATGAACTGATATCTGGGGTAAAGATGTTAGACTATTGTTATCTTTCAAGGCACCCAGTCATTATATCAAACCTTCCCTGCATCTGAACTGTAAACTGAGACATCTGGAAATATGGGCCTCCCCACTGCACAGATGAAATCCCTGGACTAGCCTGGTTTCGAAACCATATTTTTGTAATAGCAAAAGGACAGGCTTGCACTGAATAACAACGGGAGTTGTTCAGTGTGGAGGTGACCTATTTGCAGCTATCAGGCAATTATCAGAAATTTATTTTTCCTCGGGATAATCTATCTGGTCTCAACAATTTAAGCATTCATTTAATTAAATTGCCAACTCAGATTCATTAGTCCATTTTTTCTTGGATGCACCTGAGGACAAATTCGCCCATCCCATTTTTAGGAAAACTGGAAATGAGCTGCTAGCCGAGGACTAGTGCTTATCAAATACTTATTGTAAAACATTTTTTGATGTTAACAGTCAGTCAATGGTTCCCCGTTGAACTATTGGCACCGAAAGGGAAATGCAGCTTCGTTTCATTATATCTCGAACTTTTCTGACCAGGCAAATTCTAGTGATTCATTTGTCCGTAGATGACTCGTCAATGGAGTACAAAATGTATATGATGGAAATGTGTATCCAAAGTCGATCCCTGAATTCGGACGTCACATCGATAACAACCTATCCTAAAAATGTTTGGTAAGCCTGAAATCAAGCAATATGCAGTAGTAATCCCCGTCCGAGTAATACTTAGTCAGAGCAAATATTTTCAGACTTTATATGTTCCTTGAAGTTCTAGTTGAAAATTCAATATTGTCCTGCTTCAACGGTTTCGAGCGGCCAGTATTAAGTTCGGGACATCAGAAAGGTGTAAAAGTTACAGTACAAACAATGGAAATGCACATCCATGAAGGTGATCAAAACGGAAGATAAAATTCTTCCACTGGACCATTTCCGTTTGAAAGTTTGATCGTGAAATTTTGGGTCAGTAATTCACCGATAGAAATCGAACGCTGGCAACACGGCGTCCACACAATTGGGATCAGTCGGTTGCTCTTGCTGAAATTTGTGCACCACTTGACTACGATTTGCACAGACCAGTATTGTGTACGTTCGTTTACAACGAGAAAATCACCGCATAATGTAAGAATATATCGAGAAAGTGGACATGGCAACCGAAAAACGCGAAACATTCATGAACAAAATGCAGGTATTTATTTTGTAAAGCACCTAATAATGTCATTTATGATTAGGATTAAATTCATCCCTTGGAACTAACTAATACTTCAGGTTAAATCAGAGGCCATTTCCTAGCAGGAACAAACATTCTCAGTCTTCGTGATCTCCACATTGTCAGTGCCACGTAAGCACAAGCTACAACAAATTGCACGATGTGGATTGAATGGTAGCGATTCCTGACTTTTTTCAGGTGCACAATGTCCAACTTGTGTATTTTGGATTTTTGGTCCAGTACGGCAAGTGCTTAAAAAAACATTCCGTAAAAATGGAAACCAGATCTGTGCCAAACCTCGATGCGAACAGAAGAGAAATGACGGATCATAGACGTGCCATTTGAGAATTTGTTGGTAAAATGTAGGAAGTGCTATGACGTTATAGTCACCACTTCAGCTATCGCTTTTTCTATGTTTTGTTTCTCCATGTGCTTCATACTGTCAAAGGAATGCCCAGAAAATGTTCTCATCAGTCGCTCTTTTCTAGAATCATTCACCGGGGCTTGCACTCCTCAACATTTCAGTGGTCATTTGGACTAAGTATAACACAACCAATTAGCACGACTAGATAGAGATGTCACTAGGAGTTATGGAATGTCTAGCAACTTCATCACCTTAAACGTGACTGAAACCAGCTGTTTTAATCGGGTAATAACATAAACAAACTGTGTTCAAATGAATGGTTGGGAAAACCATGGAACCTAGTTCTGCAAAAAAGGACCTCAATAGATTCATTCCATTTGTTCATTTACTGAATTGATCTTCTCTTATATTCTGCGTCCTGTGTCGATGGAGGTTATTTTAATCATACAGATGCTTCCATTTTTGTGCTTTTATTTTTGATTGCCAAGTAATCAACCATTATGATATATTTAATTGCAACAATAAATGAAATTATTAGGTGCTTTACAAAATAAATACCTGCATTTTGTTCATGAATGTTTCGCGTTTTTCGGTTGCCATGTCCACTTTCTCGATATATTCTTACATTATGCGGTGATTTTCTCGTTGTAAACGAACGTACACAATACTGGTCTGTGCAAATCGTAGTCAAGTGGTGCACAAATTTCAGCAAGAGCAACCGACTGATCCCAATTGTGTGGACGCCGTGTTGCCAGCGTTCGATTTCTATCGGTGAATTACTGACCCAAAATTTCACGATCAAACTTTCAAACGGAAATGGTCCAGTGGAAGAATTACAGTCGTGTAATATCCTCGCATCAGATACTTCGACCACACGTCGCCCGGGCATTTCATCCCAATGAATGCGTTTGCGATTTTACTCCGGATTAGTTATTCGCAATCCAAACTGGCAATTATTTGTCCCAATTCCGAAGGTCTACTTTCATTCGTCAACGAACAACACGAAAAAATCGTTTTTATGATGCCTCGGAGATCGACATACAGTTCACGATTTTACTGGATGCGCCTGACTAATGATGAGCAGTATTGACGCAATCGGTGATGCTCGATGAAATTTCATTATTTTGTCCGAATGCGTAATGGTTATTTGTCACCTTATTACTTCAAGTACAGCATTTGCAAAACAAATTCAAACTTTTGGGCACCAAAATCGTTAGTTGCGCATCTCAGTAGTTCTACTAAATATGCTGTCGAATAAATGAGTTGAAAAATGCCTTCTTGCTTATTCGCTTTGGATTTCGGGCAGTGCCTTTTACTAAACAGAGCAGATATGTCTCCAAATTTTGAACCAGTAAACAGATTCAACAGACAGTTTATTGCGTAGTCAAATTGGGACTCTTCCTGTTTGAGAACCAAGTGATACGTGATACAGTGATTGTCAGTTGTCCATCAATTCTGGCACATACGGACTACTGCTTTCCATATGCGTTCGTGATTCACCGAGTGTCCATTCTCTGCAACGTTCATTAGACAAAAATGGGCTTGTTTGCAGCTCTGCTTCTGATTCGCCTTGCAGTTGATCTCACTCAGTTATTGAGCTCTACTTAAGTGCTTCCTGTTTTATTCTACTTTTTTGAAACTGACGTTTTTCTAAAATATCTATCTAGTTTTTCTTGCTACTCTTGAAACTTTGGTTGACAGTTTTTGCACCCATGCTAAGCTTACCCGTTAATTCTCATGCTTTCGCTCCCGTTGCATGCGCATTTAATGAATACCAAATATTTCAGCATTCAATTTCTATTTTAATGCTCATTTTCTTTTACAATTTTTTCATTTTGGCCTAATTCGGTTAGAGCGTCCACATTCGTAGTTTGTCGAACGTTGTCTGGGTTTTGGGCTAACATGAAATTATTCCGTCTAAACCGCAAAACCAACTTCCATGCAGAAGGTTATCTTTGCTTCTGCATTATTCGTCTCATGTTATTGGGATGCCATTACACATAAATCTTGAATCGAAAGCATTCATGTTTTGTATCACGAAAGATTCCCTCATGAATTACTGTTGGTTTGGTGGACGGAAATATCCGTTACATAATCCTGCGCACCAGAATTTCCGGAGCCGTTATCTAAATGCTTTTGCGACCCCTTTGATGATACCGCAACTAAACTGGACCGGCACATTTTTCGCTTTGATTAGAGATAACTAATGCTTTTTATGTAATACAAGCCTTAGTGCAACAACTGACAGCCAATTAATACTTTACAGACTCGTTCGCCTGTTCAACTCTTTGACAATGCAGACAGTTGATTTCATTTGATCACTGTGGTCTGTAGGTATTTTCAATGAGGATAATAGGAAAGGTATTGCTGCACTTAGCACAAACTGTATCATCCTTTTAGTGTTTCCATTTGGTCAAGCCACGTGAATCCCAGAGCCGGAAAGATGTCAGCAACAATTTGAGTGTGTGACCCGCGAAGGCCGTGTATCAAAAAAGAAAATAAAAAAATGCCGTCTGTTTTGATTGCAACAGATTAGTTGACGGACCAGCTATTACACTACCAGTGTGCAGTTGAAACAAATCGCAAGAAATTGAATGAAAAACGACTTTGCACGTGTGTGTGTGTGTGTGTGTTTGTAATTCAGTGTGACAGAAAGTGCATTTGATAAAATTAGTGGACAACAACGGGGTCGAAGTAGGTAATGTCAGGAAATGCTTACGGTCATTCAACACGAATGACTTTCATCTTGCTGAGTGTGAGTTATTTGAAATAAGTATACAGACAGAGGTTTCATATTACAATACAGAGTTTTATTGGCATCGTTATCTTTCCGTAAATGTGGTTCATTTTTTATAAAATAGCGGCGGTAGAAAGAAACGATCGCTCATATCGTTGTCATTATTATTATTATTACTATTATTATTATTAATTTCTTGTTCCCGGCGGCCTCAGACCTTCACTTAAATACAGATGCAAAACTTGGTTGGCGACACTCGAGAACGGTATGAAATAATTGCTCTCGCAATTTTTCGGACAGTCTACGTACATAATCTTTCCCGGGACAAACGAAAGAAATTGTGCTGCGCTATTATTCGACTTCCCGTTCTCCGAATGCCGTGGTTCGTGAAACAATCGAGCCTAGATAACGAAAACAACATTCAACGCGTTGCCTGTTGTACCATGTTCGAAATATGGTTGTCGCTGATTTAACAAGGTGCCGAGAATCGAAACACGTTTGTCTAAAACGAAATCGAGCATCCACTGTTCACCGGTAGTCTACTGTTGTCATAGCCAGAATCAAAACTGGACAACAGCCCGGCGGAGTTCGATCTCCAGCTGCAATTAGTGATCAGAATTGACTGATGATACAGGTTTTGGCTGACTTATGCTCTGATAAAAGATTCTTCCATAAAAAGTGGATACTTTTACTATTAATCTACTTGAAGAAAAATTCGGTATCTCCAAAACTGGGATTTATCCTGGGCAGGCACATGTGCCTTTTGGTGGCGTCGAAGTCAGTTGTACCTGCAATACAGCAATTGTTGCACTTCGTTCTTCACGGCGTCATAGTGGACATATCTAGATGCCATCAGTAACTGCATTCATTAAGTATAAATCAAAACGTGCCGGCAAATCAGTGGAAAGCGTGTGCATTTATACGAAATAATCATAAGCGAGATTGGATTTGAACAGCTTGCGGTGCTCAACTTACGAGTAAGATTATTTTCCGAATTGCGTTTCTTTAAACAGCGAAAACCGGTTGCCGTGTTATTAGTCGGTTCTTGGTTTTGCACTCTAGTTCAAAGTCAACCTAGTTTTGTTCAAGTTCAGTCAGTGCTTCCGAATCGCCAATTACTAGAGTTAGAAGTCTCATCGTACTGCATGGATATTGATGTGCATGGATTTATGTAAATAGGTATGTTGTGTGCATTTTAGTTAGGAATTCTAACCATTGTTAAAGGTGACTGATGTATCAGGGACAACCACGAACGAATGAAGAGCGCATTTGATCGTTCTCCGTGTTTACACTTCGTTTTCAAAATGCGGCTAACGTGAGTTCATGAAAACAAGCTGTTCGGAACAACGTTATGTCCTCTGGATTTGTCTTCATTCACTGAACAAACAGCCAATATCTGAGGAAACCACCCGTATCTTTATTTGTGTGGGTAAGCGTTTGTTTAGTGCGCATAGTGGGTGTGGCCTGACCATAATGGTGGGCTGTTAAAGTGATGTGGCCATCAGGATAAACATATAACATAGGGCCTTTCAGCCTGTTGCACATATCCAAAAGTAGTAGTCAGACAGGATGGAGTCAAATATCACGCGATATGGTTGACCTTCATTCGCATAGATTTGTTCAGTCGACCTAATCGAGCCAATTTTCATTCACGTGTACCGGAAGGCAGACACACCTCCAGCTGCAGGAAGATGGCAGTTGGAGTCATTATCATCAGTGAATGACTTTGGGCTACAATAGTACATTAAAATGACATCGAAAAATTTCAGTCTGACCGTTACATAATCAGCTGCACCGCCGTGGGCAACTAAATCTCTGAACAGGCGTGGATAGACCCAAACAAGAAGCCAGAATATATGAACTAGTCTCATATTCCCAACCAAGAGGAGAAGGAAGAATAGAGGCAACCGATTCAATAGCCTTGTTGCATTGCGAATGCTCCGTGAACTTCTGACGATGGGATCGAAAGGAACAGCATGGATTATTTAGCCGTCTGCACATCTTCTTCATCATCAAACAGAATTCCACGTGGCGGCACATGTTATTTCGACACACCTTTAGTGTTTCACGTGCTCCGCTATAGTTGTCACATTTTTGCTAGGACATTTTCAGATGTATGAAACTTCTGAGACTGGGATAAATTTCAAACCAAAACGTTTAATTTATCCATTCAGGAGGAGCAGTGAATAAACTTACCTTGGCCACGAAATCTGTTTTGTTAATGGAAGAACTACAAAGTTTATGCGTGCGCTTCCATTGTGGTAGATTCAACGCATATAATACTAAACAGGGTAGTAGGAATCACGGAAGGTAGCACTCGAATTCTGAGTTCCATATATCAATTCATTGTCGTTGTTGACAACTCGTGGTGCAACAGTGGTAAAGAAATTTGACCAAGGAGGTAGCACGTTTCGTCCCCTTAACGGGTTGGCAACATGTCCCGGTAAATAACCAAAGACTTCCCAGGGTTTGTATGGAAACCAAACTAGACGTTTGGTTTTGTGACGATGAACAAAACCAGGAAGTCCATGTTTATGCCAACCGTGACATCACAACGAACTAATTAGGCGCGGTCTGTTGTAAAAAATACTATCCGCCCCCTCCCTAAACCACCGTTTGAAAAACGAAGTCCGCTTTACTAATAAGAAACAAATTTGCATAGGATATCGTTCACCATGCAATAAAGTCGCCTAATTTTCTATTGATGAATAAAATCGCATTCTCCCAAAGTGTCTCAAACTTGTAAATTTTCTTCAGTTGGTTTTATCAGATCGACTCATGTTAAGGTGTGATCCCCGGACACTTTTCGTTTGTCTGCATGCATTCATTTACAAAAAAACCATCATGATTTCGCTGCCATCGATAAAATTCGCGAGTTAAATCGAAACCTGGTGTCTTTAGGCTTCCCCAATTTTTATTTCATAATGGCCGTATTTGTATTGCAAACAAGTTTCTCCTTCTGAACATAAGCGATCCCTTTAGTTTTCCAACCAACTGCTTCACTGCTTATTTTTTCTGAAGCTGGGACCATATTCACTAATCTGCCATTTGCTACCGACCTTCACATATCGACCGTTCCAAACAAGAACTCTAACTGACATTGTTGAAGTTTTGGTTTCCGTTGCCATATGACTGTTTTTCTCTCTTTTGCTGCTCTCCGATAGCAGCAAAGCTCTGATTTCTTTGAAATACTACCCATCACAAATTACCTTTCTTGATCATTTGAACGTCTAAAACAAGCCGAGGCCATCGCGTTTATCAAAGGACAACATTTACCAACAGGCAGACCTATCTGTGTACCTCGACCTTCTAACGACCGTACGAATATCTTTGACGTCCTTCTTATATCCGTCAATCCATCATTCTCTAATATCACCTCCGTGACGCCTGTAAGCTTATTTGACCAGTGTTCCATTTCACTTTCCACTTGTTTGCCTCGCCACTTCCCGATACCAAAATCTAGACACATCTTTTGGCGCTACGACTTTTCTGGTTAGGAGGGTTTTCATTAAATTCTGGCCTCCTACATTTGGAATAACGGTTCCTTTATCTCTGATGGTTCTGAGTCTCTTTCTAATTTAACTGGGACTGTACTTCAGGTTCTGCATCTGTACATTGCACACTTATCCAAACCCGGCAGACCACGATTACGGAGATTTATAACTTTGACAAACTGTTCCGCACATCGACGCCGCTCATCATACCAGACAACGAACAAACGCTGGCTCCCCTTAGAGGAGATCAAAGATCAATTCGTGAATCAGAAGGCTAAGGATTTGGCATCATCCATCAATAGTCGGTTGTTATTATTGGCCATTGCAAGGGTAGTATCCCATAATTTCTACTTTCCCAAATCTCCTTCCGTTCACAATATCTCTGACTCTCTAGTAAGCAAACCCTTTGACGAGGCCTTGATTTCCACTCCGTCTATCAACCCTCTTTCTCCCACTTTCTCCCATGTTCTTAACCTCGCTTCGTTTCTTCATAAAACTATTACAGAAAAGTCCGCAAACTCTTTCCAATTTGAAGACTTTCAACCTCCGGATCAACGTTGCATTACATCCATCGTATTAAAACTGTGTTTCAAATTAAGTGATGATCTTCCCTACTTTCCTCAAATAGTGCAGTTTTGATTATCTCAGGGACGTCAAAAATATCAACCCTAAAAAACAAGTGAACTGCTCTCGACAACAAGCTACCGCATCGTAGATAGATACGCTGTTAGATAAGTAGAGAGGAGTGCATAAACATTTATTTGGAAAGGAGGGGAACGACTAAGATATATAGATATACAAAGATACCCATATAAGCCTATGTAATTGAACGAATATTGCAAGATAAATGGAAAAGAGCATATAGAAACAAAGGTATATAGATAAACAAATCGACAGACAGGAAGACGTAAAAGAGTTAACGGATTGATAGATGGATAGATAGATAGATAGATAGATAGATAGATAGATAGGTAGATAGATTTGTTGAGTGATCTGCCGCTAGGTGACTAGATGTGTGCACATTGATGTCATTGGGTATGACTAGATAAGTCGAAATTTCAGTAAATAAATAACTTTATAGACGCATATAGGTAGTTACGTAAATATGTAGACAGATTGATAGCTATCTATATAGATCGATAGATGTGTTGTTAGGTTGGTAGTTCGGTCCGTAGATAGTAGGTAGGTAGATAGGTAAGTAGATGTATGGACTAGCGTATATTTCTGCAGACTGACGAATTTATTTACTGAGTGTCAGATCGACACATGCATTTTTGATCAGGTAGTTCAAAACTTTTATGTATATATGTATAGATATATAGTTTAAAAGTGCGTCGGTCAAGTGTATAAGTTCGTTATTTATATTTACACGTTTAGTATAGATCAATGGATATTTTCATATTTTAGTTCTTTTTTATTTATTTGAATGCTTATTGTTATATGTGCATATATACTGTTAAACAAATATATGATTACATACTTAAGTTCATATGTAAATTGATACATAAATGAATACATAGATAATTAAGCCTATGGTTGAACAGTGAGGTGTTTCAAAAAAATAATTAAGTAGATCAATATATAAGTCGACAAGGAGATAATTACGTATGTGCATGCAAGAGTATTTGTATATTTGGATACATAAATATGTATATTAGGTGTTGGAAGCCGTACACTGATTTATGACGGTTACTGTGACGTTTCGATCAAAACTGGGACTCATTGGCAAACATGAATGAGGGATTGACGTTAGGCAACGAGTCCTAGTTTGGATCGAATCATTACCATAAACGTTATACCTCAGTGTACGCCTTCTAACCTCTATAATATGCAATATGTATATGCTTGTACATGTTAGTCGATTGATTATTGTGTTTTTACATCGATTCACTTTTTTGCAAATCTTTACATCAGTATATTTTCAGTTTTACCATTTGCCTAGTTGATTTTTGTCCTCTGCAGTCTGAATTTTTCGTTATTTTTTTCTTCCATTCTTCTCGGCTTGATGGTTTCATTGATCACCTTCTTCTTTTGCCTTGGCCTATTTGACGTCTTTATCCCTAATGTTTGGCTTTACTACTCACTGATTTTATCAATACATTTCTTCCAATACCTTTCTCTGCCATATCAAACGCACTTTGACCTCCTTTACTGTCATTCTCAGCACGTGAATGCAATTTACAAGTGACGTTTGCCAGTACTCGTTCTGCCTATGCATCTGCCATCGGGCAACTTCTGTCACAGAATTATGTCCAATGACACTGAAAAAGCCCAAGTTATTTGTTTTTGTTTATAAGAGACAATCTCAGTTTGTACTGTAGTGCCCAACAACAGACTTCCACTTTCTAACATGTGACAAATCACCTCAAGCCGAATACGTTGGACGATAATCAACCGTCTCCGACAAGCCACTACAAGCGGCACATTGACGGTTTCAGTTATTCTGAATCATATCATTTTGATTGGGCAAAATTCACTGAGGTATTCACACTTCTCCGTCCTGACTACGCGATCTCCATAGAAGTTCATCTTGAACACGTTCCTGGTACTTCCCCATTGTGTTTCCTAACGTGCTGCTGTTACACACTATGCTGAATGACCCTTTAGACCAAACTATGTTCACTGCATTTCTGTTCACACACACACACGGTTTTATGAAATGAAGTTCATATTGCACATTTGACACTTTTACATATGCTACACTTTAAAGAGAGACTTTTCACTCGGGATACACGCTGGTATTTTGTTTCGCGAAAATTTTTATCATCATTTGATCCGGCCTTCATTGCACAAACAAAAAAGCCGGCCGAAATGCATGCCCGTCTGTTTAAGACTGGACGTTGTCTGAAAGCTACGAATGGTATTGTTCACGAAGAAAAAATCGAATCTTAACCATAAAAGAATAAAATGTATGTTATTAGAGGCAATTGCTAATGTGAAACCAACCCTGTGGAATCGCATCATAGCAAACTATGACTACGTAAAGATATCACAAACTAATCGGTTGTATTCAAACTACCGGGATCAACGAAGTCAAGGTTTTTGTGTAGCATGAGTGCTAAAGATATAAAATGTCAATAGCATCTACGTTTTACGAGACAATCTGGAATGAAATGGAACCGGACAGCTTCATAGCAGATCAGGCTTGGTAATATGCAGCGGGGGTTTGTGTAAGTTATCCGGCAAATCACCGTCAGTCCTAAAGTGAACGGTCCATCGGTAATTCGAATCTCTATCACGTTCACTTAGTTTATAAACTGCTTATACGTCTCAATTTAACTGATGTTTTTCGCGTTTTTTTCAAAAACACATTTGGGTGCAGGTTCTTCGTTGTCTGACAGTCTACGTCTATCATTGGTACCATCAGGGTTTGTTTAGCAATTGCAACTTTCAAGAGAATAAACACACGTAATTTGACAAAGCGTAACATCAGCACACACGTCATAGGCGAGTTGTGCGACCCACTAACGTTATGTCGACATCAGTTGCCATTTTCCAGGAAGGAATAAATTAAAATTTGTTCTGACATAAATTAAGCATTATGGGAACTGCTCGAGGCTACCGAACAGTGGATAGTCAGAGTTACACGACGGGCAACTCCGGATACATTCAGTAGGGTCCAGGAGTTTGCCAATCAAAATTTGTGATGTTTTGATAATGAATCTACATTTTGGTACTATAGGTTCCATAAGATCTAACACCATCATACTGCGTGCTTTATGCTCAGACTAACAAAGACGTGTAAGACATCTTCGAATCTAATAGCCAGCTAATCAACGTTTCAACGATTCTGCAACTACATGTGGCAATTTGGTCACTCCAACCAATCATAAGCATAATCACAACAAGATAACATCGTTTAGTTGGTTGCATGAGTCGTTATCGACAAAGATGAGAAAGCGGATGATTTTGAGTCCCAATGAAGGCATATAGCCCGTCTTATCGAGAAATCTCAGAAACCTCCAGCTTTGGGCAGATGTTCTTAGTGTCAGAATGAAGAACACGAACCAGCGAATCAGACTCCAGTATTGCCCGCTTTGAATGTCACTTCTGATGGGAAATGAACTTGGCTGCATGGTACCGAGACGAAGCAAAATAGCACGTTCATATATCTCGTGTCTCCACTATACCAAATTATGCTTAGTGAATCTAAACTTAGCATGACTGGGCTGTGTTTGTTTTAGTCTGTTTCACTAAAGCGGAATATTTAAAAATTATAACATAATAACTGTAAACTGATGAGTTAAAGGGTCCAACTTAAATCCAGCCCAGTCGGTCTGAGGTTAGCTATCTGAGTGACCATACGGAACCAGAAGAATATTCGACATCTGCAGTAGACTAGGGTCCGGCGCTGACTAATCGGATAAAGCCGTGACTTTTTGACGTGAAGGTCGCGGGTTCAGATCCTGCCACCGCCGGTCAACTTCCCCGCTTGGCAGCCCTCTGTCGACCGTGGCACTCCTTCTGAAAAGTGACGTACATCCTTACTTTATTGATAAAGGAAAGAAAAGATAATAGATAATAGATCGATGGAAACAGCTTAGGTTGAAAGCCAATCAAGATTTCAGCGCATGTACAGTCTAACGCCTTGCTCTACTTGTCCTATACCGCGGGATAAGGTAAAATCGCTGGGCCACTAAGACTGCATTATCTCCTGAGAAAGCATGTTATCTCGTTTTTGAGTGGTAGGTTCTGCAACAGCGACAATTGGAGTAAGAAAATTTCGTGTAAGGTCACATTTCTGGATTCCTCGCATGCTGTTCATTGCCTTTCGAAATACCGCCGGAAGAAATACCAAAGGTTTTGTTCCTCTCAGTAAGTTTCATCTGTTGGATGATTTCGCGATCGGAAGTACAACGATTAGTGACTAAGCAAATTTTACTGGTCCAATAAGACGATATATGTGGTTAAATTTGGATTGTAAGACAAATGGGAAGACTGTCGCAGATCACAGAGTTCATAATATGCTACCGATGTACCTGGAGACTGGTTGCAGAATGATTATCTCAGTCGGTTTTCCAGTTATCTGCCTTAGTCGAATGTGTCTTTTGGTTTCGAGTGACTCACAGCGGACTTGGTATAAATATGGCTTTCTGAATACATGAGAAGGAGTCAAATGGATTAATCGCGGTTGCTTCCGTTGTGTCTAAGAGTGAACGTCTTAGTGATGCGAGTTGCTAATCCAGAAACCCTTAGGTTGGGCGAAACTCTCCAACCACGCTCAACTTGTGGTCTGTCACGATTGTGGGAAACCAGTAGGGTATTAAACACCTCAGCCGCACCGGTCCTGCTCATTGCTGGGCGGCACCCGTGGATGCGTTCTGACAGGTGTCTCGTTATCCGGTGAATATAACTTGCCCCGTAAAAACACGTTAATGAACAATACAAAAAGGGCCTTCAGCATTAGACACATTGCTTTTCAACCTTAAACATACTGCTGGTCCGACTGCGGATGAAACTGTCAGCACAGGGATACACAAAGTCCTGCTGACAACGGTGAATATTCGCGCCTTCTGTGCCCCTGCAAATCACTGACTTTGGAATATCACAGAAAGGCGCACTGTTTATTTCCCTATCGTTGTCTTTCCGGAGGTTTCGACTTACCACTTCAATGTCAGTTCAAGTGATCGCTCCAGGTGTCCACTTTTCGCAATGCGGGTTCTTCATCAAAAACCGATTCCCTTTTCAGGTGAGTCTTCAGTGCGACTTTTCTTTGTCTTATTGTCAAGGTAAATAATAAGCTGAGATTTTATCTTCAATGGAATTAGACTGAACAGCTGGATGTTTGTCTTATGTATACTGTCCTTTCTTTGGAGATATTCATTGTGGGTTAGAAATGCGCACATGACATGCATCGTCCTTCTCACATTCTAGCTTGAAACAAAATTTTGGATGGACAGTGTATAACACATTCAGCCTCTGATTTCGAATAACTCTTCTTCCCAGTTGGTGTGACCGGAATAAATCCTATAATTTGTCTTCCTTTCTGCATTCTTCATTTCTAATCTCACGCAATGCTTTACTGGGACGAATGTGAATCTCTTTGGAAGAAGATGCTCGCTAATGGGTATCCCTCTGTAGCGAAATTCGTTGTCTAGATATTGCCTTGGTAGGAATAACGGAAAAGGTTCACCGTGCGAAATACAAAGGCTTTTTTTTTAACTCGGATGTTTTCGCAGATGATGCTCACACACCCAAACATATGCATGCACATATGTGGTAAGCAGAAGTTCGATTATAGAAAGGCACCGACGACATCACCGCGACTGGTGATGAAACGGTTGCCATTTAAAAGCAAAACTCAGCGTTCAAAACGGTTCAAAAATGTGCGTTTTAGGCTAAGCTATAATCAAGCTGCCCGAAAAATAATCCGTTAATTTGGACTGTGTGACATAATCTAGATTGTGTGGTTTCGCCTTTGGAATTGGCCTATCCACCGGAGGGTTTGAAAACAGGCATGCAGTGGAATGGTAATCACATTCAATTGTATGAACACTTGGTTCTGGTACATTTCAGTGCGTGCTTGTCAAGGTGAGTAGTGTCATACTGATATCTGGAAATGAAACAATCCTGGATTGATTATCATGTTCACCGAGTAGCACATGGACCAATTTACAAGAATATAGTTATGTTTGTCGTTGTATCTGCATCTGTGTAAGCGGTTGACAATTCTCATTATATTTGACTTTATTATCTTTTATTACGCCTGCGACCAGATCACATGACTGCAGGTCCAATTGTTTTTGACTCTCGCGATTTTGTGTAACGGTTATTGTTCTTCATCGTGAATCATGGCACAGTTTTGTTGGAAGCGGACTGATTAGATGGGAAAACCTTCAGCCGCTCCTCTCATTGACTGTCTACCAATCCTATCATCGACCTTACTCAAGCAGTTTGTTTTTGCGACCTAAATCCCATAGCTCGTAAACAAGATCACATGCTTCGTGACTCTGACAGCCTCTTTCCGCATGTTACTGCCGTACTGGGCTCATCGAGCGCACTGGGACGAATTCGCTTATTGTTTTCTTTATTCAAAGAGCATACTCAGCCCGTCCTTGATAATTCTGATAATAACAGTGCCAGGCGTTTTGTTTTGAAGGCAGTGGAACCAAAGATGACCGCAAACTCCAAATCCCATTGGCCAAAAGCCGAACCCGAATTCCGGAAATGATTGTGTGGCTTTATCCGAAAACAAATGACCCGCGCGCAAGCTGGGTTAGAAGAACGGGTATTTCAGTTAGGTCCGGAAGAGACTAAGTACATCTTAGAATAGAGCGATATTTTAAACTTTTATCTAGTCTGCTTGTATCTAGTTCTCTCGCCATTTCATCAGTCTCATCTAGACCAATTTTGCAAAATTAACATTACATTCAACTACCTGCCTTTAGACATCACTGTATGATATGATCACCCGTATTCTTTGTAGTTGAGAAACGCAGTACCCATGTTTGCGAGCCTTTGCCACAGCGTAAGAATCAAGATCCTTGGTACAAAGGGGGTAGTGGCTGAAACGCTCAATTAAATGTCTATCTACAAAGGACGCTTCAATATTGCAGCGTTAATTTATAATATTCCAAAAAGCCCATCGTCAAGCGACCACCGTCGTCCAATTTTAACCTGAAGCTGATGGGTTACGTTACTCCAGCCACCAGCTTGCAGGCCTCAGTTGGCCTGGATCCCCTATTTGGTTATGATGGATATGTGTGTAGTCTACGTGCAAATCACGTGATACAGCTGCAGCATCACTGTAGACCGCGAACACCCAACCAATCAGAACCGTGAAAACCGACGAACATGAAATTCAAACATGCTCTATGTATCATTGGACAAAAGGTATTGCATCGATCACGATTCCCTGTATTTTATACATAAACGCATGATTTATAATTCAAATCCAACTTCTCCTCTAGCTGAAGGCTCTTCGTTATTTTCACTTGTGTAGTTTAGGCCGATGTCATACTTTTCCGTTCGTTAGTGCTGGAGACCGAATCTCGTATTGCTAGTTCAAGCATGAATAATACAACAATGTCATTTGATAATGCTAAAACGAAATCCTGAAGTAAAAATATCACTGCGACAAAATCAGTCCCTTCCTGATTTCGCCTTTGACCAACGAGAGCTAGGAGTGAACGAAGGGGTCTATCGAATCCAAGATTCTGAAAATCTTTTGCGCACAAACCGTATCAGATAGTGGTTAGGGCAAGTTTTTCTTGGATTTTCGAAGCACCAGCAAGACAGAAAAATTCGTGAGTCGATTGGACTTCCATGAAGTTCCAACAACTTGGCTTGTTGTTTAAATTGGTAAGAGTTTCTTTGCCAAATGTGACATTGCCGGTGCATGTGATCAGTCGGTTTTCTTGTGGTCTTCCTTTGGCTTTAAATGAGTAGCATTCGGCCTGAGAGATTTGTCCTCCTTATTTGTGTCTCCCTGTTCTGTCTGTCAGTTTGTGAACTCGGTTTGATTCAAATCCCTAGACAGATTTGTAAACGAAATTTGGGTTTATGATCAGGAGTTCATACGATTTGATTTTCGGACGTTTATGGTTGGCTCAAATGTTGGTTCCACGTCCGATCGTGCATGTGCTCCAATTATTTTTGTTTATTGATTGAATTGTTTGAAGAAGAATACCAGACTTCAATATATTCCTTTGCATGCCTTTTAGTAGCTTGATCCACAGTTTCAAAATCATCCAGTTGAAAGCTTTTTCTTTGTCGATTCCCTCGAGTGGATATTATCTAGTTAGTTTTCATGCACTCGGGTGGCCATTTGTCCTTCGGTTTGATCGCTTTAGTATTTGCGCAATCCAGGCACTTGATTTTGCCCATGAAGTTCTTACTGCTTTCTGTTTCAATTACTTTTTGTTTAAATGAGAAAGGTCTCTTAGTTTGGGGCAGACAATCAGCAAATTTGATTCCGTAAAACTGAACAAACGTGCAGCCGATTCAGCTGCGTGCTGGGTTGTTGACAGAATAATGATTCTGGTTGGTTGTGTTCTGGTTTGTTTCGTTTTCCTTGACGCGCACGATTTTTCTTATTTAGTTCCTGAGATATGCGCTTCCGTCGAACATTCCGAAGAATTAAGCTTCTTACTGCGCCATTAATGTTTTGGTGTTGCCGAGAGTCTTGGTTCTCGTGACAATACTAACAATTGTGACAGACAAATCAGAGTTTGCCGACCACAGACTGAAAAACATAAACGTTTGCCATAAAAAGCGACATCAATTCATACGAAGTTCTTTATGGTATTTTCAGGATCGGAGCCAGATTAATCACATTGCCATCGGTCAACGGTGGCGAGGATTATGGATCACGAGACGGTACTTACTAGCTTCTGTTTGCGCCTATTTTGTGGTCACATTAGCACGAATACCACTTGTCCTGCGCAGCTGGATCTAGACAGTATATGCAAACTTCAGTCCCGATTGGAGATTTGAAAGAGATCGTCCTCTTACCAAAATCCGCAGAATCCGAGTGAACATAAGGAGCAGATCAAAAAAGCCTTGACTTCAGCGGCAACTGCCGTGAAAGACTCGAAGCAATGTGTCTGAGAGGTAATGAACGTCTTTGAATTCACGTGCTCTGTCGGATGCTCGCAGTCTCTTCACGTCGTATGTAATACACAGTGAGACTGGTAGGCCTGTGAGACGTCAACTGACCACGAGCAGTGGTGGATAGGGCAATTTAGGGAAACGAAGAAGGCTGAGGCTATTGCAATAAGTCCAGCGGTGGTAACAGCGTCGATGCGTCTCAACTTGAAATTCACAAGCACAAATCTTCCCAGAGCTGGTTAGCTCCCCTACTTGCCGGCTGTCTATTGGCCCCCTTCCTGAAATTGATGCAAGTTATATTTTCATCAGCAAAAGGAAATAAGCGGACTAAAACTTAAAAAATGCCCATAAACTTTATCAACTGTTTGGCCACCTAAAGCAGTGTCTTCAGGCGTACTGAAATTCGGATTGAGCTTAACCAATTTAAGTCGTCTGTCGTCTTTATGACATCCCCTTTTCAAACGAAGGTAGGCCACGAACAGTAGCAATAAGATTACTTTCCAATATGGCTAAAAAATATAGCAAGTGAGGGAACAAAAAGTTCCAAGACTTCCGATTTTTGGACACCACTGTTTTCTTAGTATTGGTATAATATTACTAGAAAAATGTTGCCAGTAACTCACAGGTTAGACAAAACACGTTGAGTCGAAGGATTCAGTATTTACGACAGACAACGAATCTGAATGGTTTCAATTGGCTGAAACAGGATTTTGGCAGGCCTACAAAATAACTCTCTCGTTTTGTCGTGGTGTCCGAGACAGCTTGTGGTTCAAAGATGGGTCCAAGTAGTCAGTCGGTGATATGACGAAATGTTGCGAAGACCATAACAAATGGGCTAGGCCACGTGGGGCTGCAGTTAGACCTCCGAGTTAGTGTCCGCGAGGCTCCCAAATTTAGGGTTAGCGGCAATAGACGGTTTGGTCCAATGCAGCAATTAGTGGTATTCTCGTACTCACAATTTTTGTTTTGTCATGCATTTCTTCACTTTATAAAGTTGCAGTTAGTATTTCAGAAATTCTGGCCCTGTTGTTTTCTTTTGAATAGACATTGCTTTTAGGCATTTACCATACATATGCCATTAAATGTTGGTGACTGTGAAATTGTAAACTGAATTGATTTTGTTCTCAGTGGTATGATTCCAATAGGGATGGATGAACAAACTTCCCCCAGAAGCACGCAGTCGGTTTTGTCCTTATAGCCTCTCGTCAGGTATGCAGGATACTCTTTTACCCAATCCACCCTATAATTGCCCACTCTTTTGTTATATTCTCATTGAAATCATCTTGAGTTGTCGGGAGCATGACCTGATGATAAGTCCATTTAAGTGGTTTTGATTTGTTGAAAGGCCATGCCATCACTTCCGCGAAAGCATTGTACGGGTTACGGATCCCTTATACTATTGGTTTATTCGATAGGCTTCGCAATGCTCGTTGGAAAGATTTCTTATTTTGATGGCCTTCGAATCAGATAATGGATACCATGACAATTCAGTGAAATGAAAGATGCAAGAGCCAACACATGATTAGGTATGTTTGCAAGATTCAAAAATAAAAGCTGTGGAAATGGGGAGTTGTGCCATACTGTAGCTTTCTATAAACTGGCGTTTCATTGCCCTTCTTGATCCACATGGATTGCCACAGGTTTTCAGCTGCCTTTTGTTGGATCATCGTGCCTGATGCATAGTCAAAGTGCTCACTTCAAAGAAAATGACATTTATGCAATCCAGTTTCCACCGCACTCCAATTTCAGCCTGTTATACAAAGTGGAACAGCATCATATTTTGCAACCTAAATACCATCAACATTTGCATTTAACCACGAAGTCCAATCACAACAGTTAATTGGATAAATTTACTCAACACAGTCATCTGGTGAACCATAGAAAAGCTGCCGAAGCTTCCTACGCGCCATATTTTTACGGCGTATGAGACCAGACCTCAAAATGTTCTTTCAACTGCATTATAAATCCAAACAATTCCATGATTAACTTAGTCATTCAAAAACTGCAGGCGCCCATATACGAGCCTTTGAACTGCAATAATCGAGTCCATTTTGCAAAATGGAAAAGCAAAAATTGTGACTCGACTTGTTTTGGACAAGGTTAAGTAAACAAAGGCCACGGGGCAGCTTGAAACAGTACCATCTCCAGCCCTAAAAGGCGTTGGTATTCTGCAGACTTTACGTTGAATCTTTGAACTCCCGAAATTTAG
>LUCM01010975.1:0-66460 GCA_008360955.1 Fasciolopsis buskii
TACGGAATCAGAATCATGTAGTAGCACGTGCGTTTGTACAGTTAGACTGTGTTTGGTGTGTTGGCTGCAGCAGCGTCTTATCTGTTCCTGCTTGTGTAGGTCCACCCCTTGTTCCCGTTGGATATTCACTCTTTTTAACTAGACGTGTAACTCTGGGGAACGGCAGCGGTCAGTGAGGCTTGCCTTGCTATTTAACGCTGAATGATGATGATGATGATGATTGAATGTTTTCATGAAATGCTGTGCTTCCATGTTTTCTTAATGGTGAGTTGAACTATGATATCACATGGTGAATTATTTCAGAAGAAATTAACTTTCTCGTGCATCTAAATGATGTTAAAGTCTGACCGTCAAATCGTTTCTTCCAGCCTTTCCCTGCAAGTGGTAGAGTGCGCAAAAAGGTAGGAGATAGGCAGGCATACATGATATTTATCCAGGCCAATGAAGGCGACGTACAGTGATAATCTGGATCAGAGGACGACTGTCTTGCACCCAATACCTCGTCGTTGCTCACCCGCTGTTCCTACCAGACTAAAGCAACGCTTCGGAGAAACTGGTGGACGGAAACAGAAAGTTGCCGGGGATCCCCGTTACTGACAGACCAGATTTTGTAACATTAAAACAGAGCACAACGATCTGTGGTATCGCACACCCTTCGTTTGAGGGAAACCCGGATGTCACGGTGACAACACAAGTGTCGCAGGCTCGCAAAAGCTGCTCTGGGTTTCATATTTCATGTTCTGAACTCCTCCCCAACACCTCCGTCAGGTGTGATTACACTCGCGGGCTTGGTGATACTATTAACTACCTCAAACTAAACACAACAAAGGATGAGTGCAGGTACAGGTTTCTGCCAGTCTGGAAGAAGTGTCTTAGATTTTGAAGTTGCAAAGCACACCGTATCTGGACATCCCAGTCGCCAAGCGGTCTAATGAGCGTGAACTTGTCTGTGGATTGGCATTCAGCCAGTCGATATCATCGGCATACTCTAAGTCAAACTTTGTTCCATAGAAGGAGTTCAAATACATTTTCTAAAAGACCAGATAAAGCGTTCTGCAAAACATTCCCCGTGACAAAGTTGAATATAAATGAGGATATAGGGCAGCCTTGCCGTATTCCACCAGAGACGACGAAGGAGAGCGAAAGTTTACCATATTTCTAAACCGATCTGCGGTATAATAACACAACTCTTTGAGGATCGACACAATTCGCGGGTACTCCATTTCTCAACAAATAGTGCCACAGTGCAGACCAATCAACAGATCCGAAAGCTGCACGAATGTCTACAAACACGATGACCGTTGTCCTCTGAAATTAAAACAGTGCACTAACAGCTGTCAAAGGGGTAAATCTTTGATCGACGTACCCATGATCAGCGCGAAACCCAACCAGTTTCTCACGAGTTTGGCGTCAACGAGTATGGTACAACCTGAGAATTTTGACAGGCGAAAGCAATTTTGATGCTTTTAGGATTATGTTAATACCCCTATGGTTAGCACAGGCACTCCGACCAACGATCACCTACCCCCCCCCACAACAAGAAGTGGATTTCCTCATAGTGACAGACCTTCAAGAACAAAACTTGAAGTCACAGACCACTTCCATCCGTCCATCTTTTAATAGAAGTGGGAAAGACCCATCGGAGCCCGGCGACTTATGACGTCCTAAGGCTCGGACTTCCTTTGCGATCTCCGCCTCAGTTAGTGATTCTGTTGTAACAGACCGCTAGACACCTGCCAGAATAGTTGTAGGAAGAGCCGACTCTGAAGGTCAGCTAATTTGTTCTTGACAGTGCTCTGTCCAGCATAAATGACCTCGATGCTTGCTGTAATTGTGCGAACCGTAAGGTAATAAATAGAGTAAACCTCCAGCAACTGCGCACATTCACTGACGATGTCATCTAGACTGATGAGACATTTGTGATCTTAATGCCGAAATCAATGACCAGAATACTAAGAAAACCGACCGTCTCAGGGGCAACCACCAGATATTTTCAAATACATTGAAACTCTGAGTAACGCACGTTCAAAAAATAATTAGGCATACGATCAATCCGGGATAATAACGACAAGAACTAGGCTGTTCCGTAAAATCAAAAGGAGATGGTCGGCAACAAGTACCAGAACATCCGATTGAGGCAGCGGAGAGTCAGAGTATGTTAACCTTAAAAGACGTCTGTTTGGATAATCGGAAAGGTTAGCGCCATAAAACGGGAAAAGCCGGCCAAACGGATTGTGCACTCGAAGAGGATAAAGTGATACATAACACCGTAGATGACTGTGGAAGCACGAAGTTATATGGAGCAAATTGGCAGATGTTCAGCGAATGGTAACGGTACATATCAGTACAATTTTAGTTTGGGTAATGAATGAGCTTTCCTAGAATGCAGGAGGTTGACAGCAGAGGGAGCCGAGCTAGACAAGAATGAAAGATGCTTAGATGAAAATATCTGACAAGGTAAGCTCTGTGGATAGGAATCATTGAGCGAATTTGGTTTTGGAGCACAGAAACCCTAAAAATCGATGAAAGATGGTACACGGAGATAATACTTCGAGCCGGTTAATGGATTGAACTAATCAACTGCATACAGACTCTGGATTTACGATCCAAGCGACCGGATGACGAACACTGATGATAACTGAGATCCATGAGACAAATTTACGGATGTGAGCATTATGGGCACTCGACTGAATTAGTCCACAACTGCATACAAGTACAGTGAATTTAAAGAGCGCTTTCCACCTGTATTTTGGTATACAAAATTGAATTTGATGTGAATAAAGCAATTTGATTCGCTTTTAGGATATTGTGCGACATTTTATTTTGGATGGCAGGAGAGACGTGGCTCATAAGGGCATCTCGCCTTCCTGTCCACGCAACTCCTGTCAGCTTAGTGGTAGCATTGTCAACGTTGTACATACGACAATTCCAGACACTGTCTGAATACACTGTTAGGCAATTTCCTTGTACTGTCCTAGAATTCATATCCTGCCTTATATGTAAACCTCTTTACTCTTAGTTCATTCCATTCTGGCTACCAGTATTGTTTACTTTTTTGACGCATGGTGATTCGGGGAAGTTGGTGAAATGCTGCAGTAGTAAAGCTGCTTTTCTGAAGCAGCAGTTCTTTTTATATTTCGTTTCCGGTACTCCTAATATCGCAAAATTATCCCGAACTCTTTACAATCGAGCGGAAATTCTTTCAGTCCTCCTAATGGTTCTGAGTAGATTTTCACCGCACCTCATCCCAGTGTCCCAGAATGAACACTGTAGCCTTGGTGATATTCATCTAACCAAAATTAAGCCTCAAGTAATGAGGGTTAACTTCATGTTCCACGCATTATTGATTGTCTCACATTGTCAGTCTTATTCCTGATCTACGGCGTTCTGCTTTTCAGATCCTAATGTTTGTGAAGTTTAGATGAGCATCCGTATATTCTGCCTTTGCTTATCAATTACTATAATCGACAATACTAAATTGTTCTCAGCATATAAGCATCTTAAATTTTGGCGTCGGTTTATTTTGATGATCTTGGCCAGACTGTTCGCTGCACTGTTACAGCACAACAATCACATTCTGCATTATAAAACCTCGGTTTAATCATCCAGCGTTGTTTTATTGCATCCGCCAAATAGTACTCGTGGTACTTCGTTCCTATTTGTATCAGTCTGATTACGAATCAACAATACTATTCTGGACTGTCACAGGTATCATTTGTTTAGTCCATTTAGAATCTCAGCAATACGGAACATCTCGTCACCGATTATACTGAAGGTGGCGAATATTGTGGCTACTTCGTTTTCCAACCTATCTCCTTGATTTCAGAAGTCTTTCGTCTAATCGCGTCGATCATTAAACACGTTTTGATGCTTAGCATGGTGTGATTACACTAGCAGATGCAATCAGACAATCACAATCTGGGAAAGCATGCAAGCACAGATCAGTCTCGATCAATTCTTGTGTTCCACTTTCAGAAACACAACATAACTAAAGTTGATTCCTAATTACAGTTTCGATGACGTCTCACTTGGAACCAACTGGGTGAAAAAGATAAACACATTGCGGATTCCGTTTTCCTTTTTCATGTAGCTGCATTAATCATGCGAAAAAAACATTCATCCCCTTTTTCTTGTTCATAGTGCCATATTAATGATCTTCAATGAACAATCATGAACCGCTTTAATGAAAGGAATTCAAAATTCTGCCTCGCGGGAGTTAATTCCAAGTTGCCGGGGCTCTTGTGCAAACTCGTGTTCTTAGTCCTCATCTGCGAATTTCAAAAAAACCAATAACATGCTCATTGTAGATATTCCTAATAGGAATAGACAAAATAATTTTGCTAACCTGGTTGATCTTTTGTACACCCGCAGCAGGACAAAACTCGCCGTTCGACGGATTGCCACCAGCATGATTCCGGAGTAGACTGAACATACACACAAACTCATCGGAATACAAATGGTCTTCTTGTGAAGCGGACTAAACAAACGGTCGCATGCAAATGCAAACTCACGTTCTCCGTTCTGATACGTAACTCCTGCCATTTCCAATTCTTCTTTCATCATCATCACTCTCTCTCTCTCGTTCGCTATTTGTGTGAGTTGTCTTGTCTCGCTTTTTGCTTCAACGATTTTGATAGAGTTTTGATGAGAATGAGAAGGAATCGGGGAGATCACCACGTCTGCATGGCCGCTCGTTCGTTTGCATTGAGTGACAACCGTTTGTGGGATGAGAGAAAGAAAATGAACTGATGCAAATTGGAAAAACGGTAATATCAGAACCTACAGCGGCAACAGTGAAAGCCGATTGTTTTGTGTTTACGTCCAAGATATGACAAGATCTTGTCACTATCCCATTTTCTCCCTGTTTCGCACACACGTGTATACACACCATGTGTGTTTGTACGCGATTAACGCATTACGTGCATTTTCATACTGGTGTTCCGTCAAGCGTGTACTGAGTAAAACTGAAGGAGAAACATACAAGCGACCGTTCTAACAGTCAATTTTTTGCGTTGCTTTGTCTCCCTTTTACGCTAATGACCGTACTGCACTTGTATGTAAAGTGGCATCGATTGTCAAATATATATATATATATATATATCAGGAGTTTGCACAGAAGCTCTTCGTCGAAGAGTCCACAGAAGAACCACAACTGTGATTTGTTGATAATTCTTTGTCAGAGATGTGTATACCGGCTTTCTCTCCGCCGTCGCCCTCCTAGGAACTTCCTGTTCTGTCTCCAACATCTTGTTGATTAATCTAATTGGGAAACCATTTTCAGTAATCAAATTTACCGTCAAAAGGACGGCGTAGCGATGGGATCCCCACTCGGTCCGCTACTAGCTGACATTTTCATGGCAAAGCTGGAACGTGGACCACTCGAGTCGTCAATACAATCGCTCTACTTATACAAGCGTTATGTGGATGACATCTTCTGTGTACTCAACCCCTCGACTAAAATTCTTTGTCAGTTGGGGCATTTTGCCCTCGAATCATTATGATTCGTTCGTTCCAAATAGTCAGTTTCCACACGTGATATAGGGATGTTTTATTTCAGCTTTTGTGAATGTGGATAAACGCTTTATTTCGCTGGCTTACTTGAAACCACGTCCCTTGCGCGACGAAACGCTTGAAAAAGGGTGTCCAAATTACTGCCACGTTGCAGAAATTGTACATATTAACAACCTCGTTTAAGATGCTAGTTAAAAATTACATGACAATAATTTTAGGTTCAATACTTAGCAGCTAGTCACTGATTAACTCAGGTGATTTCTTAAGTAGAGTAATATTTCCTCTGAAAGGAGTGCTGGCGTAACGTGATATTTATTTGGACCTTACAGGGTCCAACTTTATCTTGAATGATTTTTTACGAACACAATCGAATTCACCATCAGGTATGTAACCCAATCACTTGTGAATAGTTTGTGGGGTTGGTAATGTTTTGTAAACCACTGTTTATTCTTCAAACTTCAGTCTCGTTGTGCAGATTCAGGTTATCTGGTCAAACTAGCAGTCTGAAAATACCAAACTAATGTGTTTCGCTCTATCTAGAGCTCATCACTGGCGCATACCTATCATACAATAGGATTTTGAACAAAGAACTCTCTGGTAAGAGAGAGAGTTCCAGTAAAGTCTTGCAGATGTATATAGGACAAAAGGTGTAAGGAGGGTGGCTAAAATCTACAGGAAATAGTTACAAATTGTGATTGTGAGAGGTGGGGTATTAAGTCGTAGAAAAGTATAAAAAAGAGCTAGTATTTAACAATGCACCGTACGAAGCCATGCACATTGGTGACAATAAAAACAAAAATAGAGTGACAGACAGCCGCCAAGAAAATAACTCTATCCAAAGAATAGTTGGTTGGTTCGGATTTGTTGCATCAATCGAACTTCAAGTGGATACCTAATGCAAACGAAATTATTTAGGCAAATAATTCAGTCATCAGTGGCATCGCAAGTCCAACTCACTTTGAGCTTATCCATGGTTGCAATCTGCACCCAGACATAAACATTCGAAAAAAAAGAAAGTAGGTCCTAACAGAAATTCCAGGAAATGGCCAACGATGTCCCATTCGAGATGCAATTTTTTTAACGAAAGGCCGCAGCACCCACAATTTTCTAGACCAAGCAGAATATAGCATTGAACAACACTGCACAATGGTTCTGGTCTCGCTGGTATTACCGACTACCACAAACTAAATATCTCCATCACTAGCTTCAGACATCCCAACGTAAAACCGTTGACTTGGTGATCGTGTAGAGGCCCTCGCAAACACTAAAATCATGAAATCAAATAAATCATGTGTGAACGTAAAATCAGGGTTGTGCTCATTTCAGCATAAGCATTCCTAATCAACTCAACCAGAGTATCCAGTTATCATAAGGCATCCAGCTCCAGCATATGCCTTCATCTGCCGTCTCCGTGTTTCGAGAATTCGAGGCCTCAGTTCACAAAACAGTCATAAGCGACTCCATCATCGGATGCCTAATTCACTTGAGCGACTGCCATCTGTCACGCTACATTACACAAATCAGATCACATAGAACCGTGACGGACGGTAGTTCATATATCAGACAGCTGAATTAGGCAATAATCAGCAATTAGATGATTGTCTGAAACGTAGTTATGCTAGCGAATGTGATGCTATCCGGCCAGTCTGGTTCCCCACCTTTGGAAGACGTGGCGCACCGCTTGTTCACTAGCATCATTAGCTAGTTCAACAGAACCCCCAATTTTTGATCACTTTCGTGAATCAACAGACGATCAAATACACCATTGCCTTCGATTTCCTCCATGAAGCTGAGGAATCAAGTCTGGCATTTCGGGAGTCAATCCAATAGATTCCAGTGGCTTTATACTGATACGGTCTTATTGTGCATCTCGCACTTAAGATTACCACTCAGGCCGAAATTATATAAACCCTGCCTTCAAACACTGAACAGCCCCTCCACACCTTGTTCTGTTCAATTCGGTAAAACCAAAATAATTCCCAGATAATCAGAAACTACCAACCTTAACCCCTGTCAACTTCCATGGAGTCATTCTGATAGAGGCGGCCACAAAGATACTCTGCTTGCTACAAATGAACTGTTTCTCAAAGGTGACGGATGTATTTGCTCGTCCCAATTAAACGAGTGTCAATTGTGATGAGAGATTTGTGGAACGGATATTCATTCTTCATTGTGCACCACAACATCGCTGCAAATTTTGATAACCAACATCAGCGTGCTTCATCGACTTTTTTGCAGCATTCGACTCGGTATACAGGAACGCTTCATTAACTGTTTTGCAGACTGCTTCCACGTCAGAAAACCTCGCCAGTCTTATGAGATCGTACAAACCAAATATGCGCGAAAGAACAGCAAAATTCGGGGAAGTATCCTGCCAATCCTGCTTTAGATATGATTCGTTCTGGAACAGTCCATTGCAGCCAGTGTTACTAGATTATACATTAAACTAAAAACAACAGGAAGCACTAGCCGATTACCATGGTATGTATCTTAGGTCGATTTGATATTTGAGGGTGATGTGTTCATCTTGGAGACATTGGGTCCTGAATCAATTACATTTTCTCGCGATCGCCTTTAGACAAGAAGTCAATATAACAAATACTGATGTCTTTTGCATTTACCTTTTTTAGTCTAGAAAACCAGTGTACGTCACTGACGAGACAAGTGAGTGCCTGGAGGTATTGAAACATTTTGGTGTCATAAACCTTCCAACGGCCAATTCAAGGATGATGGTTTCTTCGGCTGTGTAAGTTAATTTGGGGGTGAGAGGTCCTACTCCTGACGAAAATACAGTTCTTCTGAACCACGATTAGTAATTTATTGAATTACCCTTGCGGAGCGTTACCACCAGTCATCAAGCGCATCACAAAGATGGAAGTTCGCCCAGCAATGCCTGTGACTGTTGCACACGATATTCTGGCTAGATAAAACATCTAGAGACACAGGAAAAATATTCGTAGTGTTTTAGAACCTTCCTATCGAAAGGTTTGGACACATCCTGCGAAGCCCAAACATTGAAATTCCAAAATAGTGCCCGTTATCTGTTCCGCCCCCCCCCTTCTCAGTTGGCACGGTCATCTTGGAGAACAATTGAAGCTTTGGATTAACAGAGTCAAGTTGAACTAGGAGCTATTGAAATGCCAGTCTAAGTAAGGCTCTCTCCTTTATAAGTAGAGCAAAATCGTTCTCTTTACCGACCTCTTCTTTGAATGTCGTTCTTGGACGAGCGTCACCTGCACCGGCTATGGACGCAGGTCAGCTCGTCATAGGAGCTAGCCGCGTAAAACTGAAAAGGACGTAAGTGGCACTGTGGCAGTTCAAAGCCGATAACACCATGACAAACAAGCTGACATGAGAACATAATACTGATTTCCGATTATGCTTAGCGGCTCAAAATGCGTAATGGTTGAGGTACACGGATATCGTTCGAAGTTCGAAGATGTTCGTTAGTCATCGAAACTCAACCATTAAATCTGACTGTTTTGAAGCTTCATCACTCCCCACTGAATGACGGGAAGGCAAAGTCAAACACTTTGTTGGTTATGCTGTTAGGTACTGAACCGAAGAGGATTCACGAGGCCCTTGCTGCACAAGCGTCGGCGAGATCTGCATAGTTCTTATAAGTTTAAAGGTTCCGAATTGTACTGGTGAATTTTTGGAGAACACGGATCCGTTGAACTGCTGAATGTCACAGTGACACCTGATAGCCACAAGGCAGTGGATTTCACCAGTCCAATTCACGGGCTATTGAATAACCTAAATACATTTCCAACATCGTTTTGATGGTCCTATATCAACTTGACTATTTTGGTCTGCTGGGGTTTCCTCAAAGAGATGAATGAGGTGGACAAAAGAGGAACGACACTGGCCTTACCGCAACTTACGTGCGCATGGTGAATCTTTGTTTTGGAAGTTTGGCTTTAGGCTACTTATTTTTTCTCAGTAAGCAAATACTTGATGCGAAACGTCTAAACGAAATATTACGGATGCATTTTGCACTCGAAAGAAGACGCCATAAAATGAGAAATGGAGGACGAAAATGAATTTTACACTGTAGTTAGCAACGGCCTCTTGTTGCCGCCACATAAAAATATGCAGTCCATATTTATTAGCGATATTAGATAGATTTTCATACAAAATTACCAACCACATCAGTGGGAATTCATGGAACTTTTGTGCACACCTGTTACCTTCTTGATCGGAATCACCAACAGCCATACACTATTTCCAGTGAAATTTCCTTCCATTATCTTCGATTCCTATGGCGGAGTCATCCAGGATTTAAAAGTTGATCATTCAACGCAAACTCTGATACGAGTAATATTTCATGCAATTCTGTCGCCATATGTCATACAAACTCCAGTAAAAGATTGGAGCTCCATTTCATGCTAATTCGATGCTCTGTAATAATCTGGGATCTATTATCAAATCAATTTCTATGGTGATCAGCGCACTGACGTTTGTCATAGGCCCGCGTGACCACTCCGGTTGTGATGGTTGAGTGCTGCTGGTGATTCGCACTTGTGAGTAAATATTACGATGCCTCATAATAAAACATTGGCTACCAAGAAGCTACTGACTGGGTGGGTGAGAGTTTGTCTGGTAAGTAAGTGAAGAAGTAAATGATCGAGTGGGTGCGTGAGATGGGCATCACATTCACAGAGTCTGTTTTTAATAATCGTCACGAAGTACGTAATTCCCGGTTTCTGGAAGGTCTTGGACTTCAAGAGTGGAAGCAAGGCCCGAGTTGCACATCTTGAATCCAAATAAGCGCTTTCTTTCCCGATCATTCAATGGGCAGTGATTTAAGGAAAACATTGTACATTCCGACTCCAAATGATCGTTGCTACCTCCTAAATGATAAAACTAATGATCTCACCGTATTTATACCCTGTTTCTGGGGTCTTTCCAGTGCAATGCAAGTATTCACAGTCATCAAGAGTAGGGGGTGGGAATATAACGCAATATAACAATGCACTGGCCTGGCGTAAGGGAAAAGCGTAAGCCGAACGAAGGACAACGGAACAACAACTGCCCGAATGCCAATAACAATTATAATTGCTAACTACAAAACCCAACAAAATGTTTATTAAAATTATGCTGACCCAAAAATGAATGGCCTGGCGTTTAAGTTGTTGGATGAAACATCGAAACTGTTCTGACAAACAGGTATATAAAAAAACATGCGTGCAAAAAAACGCATACAAATACAAATTCACACACATACCCATACACACTATCGCCCTTTTCTACGAAATACGTGTCTTAAGAATAAATTATTTGTCATGTAAATATTTTCGTCTGCTTTGCAAAACAGGGGGAAGGTCAAATCGAGTCAAAATGGTTCCCGTTAAGTGCGCGTGGCAAACAAAAGACCTGGTGCTGTACGACCGGTACAAGTTAGCAGCTACTTTTTGATATTTGATGTGTGAGAAGTTCGAATGTTCTCACAGTCAACATCCGAGCGGTTTTATGCGCATGGTCAGTCGGTGAATATCTACTTTGTCTGGAAACTGTTAAGTACTAAAGAACAATCCACTTCGAACTTGGCAATTGTAGAGGCGGATGAGTGAGTGAGTGGGATATGATCCCGAAATCCTTCTGTTCTGGCCGTATGTGAATGAGATTATTGAAAATAGCTCACGTGCATGAGTGTTTTGTCAAACACTTGAAGTATTGATGCGAATTGGACATCGGGCAACAACAGTTCGTATTCGGGGTCATTCGATCCTGCAATCAACGTATTAGAGAAATACAATTGGTTCTTGTCCGTGTCTACCGCATGACTTGGATAACGAATCGGGTGATTCTGGTCTCGACGAGTTTGGCAAGTTGGAATGTACGTCACCTGAAAGCAAATACCAAATTCAGCATTGCGATATTCAATTGAGCACGAGAAAAGAAACCAACATACTTTGATTTCGACAAATTCAGTCGGTCATTGTTGACAAACCACGGTTACTCTCGCACAGATTTTACCCTTCTGCGATTAAGTATCTTCAGATGTATTTACCCAATTCTCATTTAATCTCCTCTCATACTATTCGCTTATCTGATAAAATGAGATGTTAGAATCCTAAAACCTCCTTTTATGGACACTAATCGTGCTTTTTCACTCCCATAAAAGAATCGACCCTTATGGTAATTGACAAACCCAGTTACAATTGCATCCAGTTTGTTCAAAAGATATTTTCAACTAATACACATCTACTGTGTTCTCACAATTTTTTTCAACATCCCGGTCATGAACACGTTACCCCATTTGGTACTTGAATTTGAGGTAAATTTCGTGAAACATTTTCCACGGAATCCCCCATCATAAACTATCAACGCTCAACTCATCACTAAGAATCCATGGAGTGTCATTCAAGTATAGAATGCATGAGTATGAATGGAATGCAAACCTTTATTTAATTATAAATCATTCTCTTCGTATCATTCAAACGGAGTTCATTTTAGAAAAGGACAACTCTAGTTTGAACATTGCTCACAAGATAACTGGTTATAAACCCAGCAATTGCATTTACCAGTACAATGCTCCACGCTTATTTGTAGTGAGACCAATGTAGACACTTGTGAATGGTGGCACGCAGTCCAATCTCCATTTACAAGAATTTTACACACTGGCTGATCTGCCTTCAAACCTGGCACTTCTGACAGAGTAACTGAGGATAAGACATCTGTCTCTGACAAGACCACTAGCTGAATACACGCAGAATTGCTGTCAGTCACCCAAAGGAGCTGTACAATATCAGAAAATCGAAATGAAGATAAACCGTTTCATTCGGTGCTCCTCCCTGAGTGATCTCCACCAGTGTGATGCTATGACAAAATCCGGAAAATGCTTCCACTATCTGCAAGCTTCTAGGTTTGACCTATTCATTTCTTCAGGCTGCTTTAGTGTGACACAGGTTGATTACCCACGGTCCCTCCGCGGCCGTGACCATGTCCTGCTGAGTCTTCAACGGAAGCATGGAGCGATATTCTTTCTACAGACCACATTGTACACTTGGTGTTTTGACGCATTTCATTTGATGAAGTAAAGGTAGCAGCTACGTCATTGTTCTTTTAACCAAAAGACATACGGTATTTACGAGGGCCGGGACGTGATTCACGGTGGAATTAAACATTACCGCCAAACCAAAGCAATTCTGTCTCGACAACATGCTTATACACATGACATTCCGCGGTTCTTTTAAAACCTCAGGCTTCTAATTCGGACGTGAAATCCGACATGAGAGAAGTGACCACGTGATGAATTACTATGATAACGATGAAATCCCACACACTCTGCACACAGAGACAGATCAAGAGTGACTCCAGGCTGACATCCAGTAAGAAGACCGGGATTAAAAATGCAAAACTGTAAACTCCAACGTGAATGATTCTAAATGCAATCCGTGGGTGATTTAGCAGGCTCCGATGGAATGTTGAGCTAAATAGTTAGGCCAGTGAGCCAGTGCACCGCCCCTTTTCAGAAAATGAGAAACAAACATGGCAACCAGTATCTACCGGAAAGCACCAGGTGATCCTAACCAAGCACATTTCAAACAATCGCCTAATCTCTGCGCAATATTGATTCTTAATAAGCATCTGGAGGGCTAAAGTCACCCAAGGCTCTGCGTGACCATCGGTATGTATTGCACAGTGACCGATGAAAGTCACTCAAGATCAGATGTTCCACGATGGGGTTGACCAAGTGTTTTATTTCATCAGTCTGTCATGTCTTGGAGTGAGTCTCACTCTCGAATCTAGCATACGATAGCACCTTTGCACAATGTTTTTCACATCCTAAGTGGTCCATCAAACCATTCACAAAAAGACACGTTTTGCTGCATCTTCGTCGGTCAATCAACTTTGAAGAAAGGAGAATGCATGCTACTTAAAATACGTCTCGCAGAAGAAGTATTCATAAAGTCTTGCAGGGCCAACTTCCTAGTGGGGATCTGAGGGTTTACGTAAACAATATTTTATGAGGTAATTTCCATTCCTTCAGCTGTTACCTGCCTTCGGATTACTGAAAGGCGCTCACGATGAACGGAATTTGGTCCCACAAATATGATAGTAAGGTTCTTCGTAGTAGACGGTGGTGGTCTCTGTTTCTCCCGGTATGAAAGCTTGAACTCATCACAAGTAGGTGGCGAATGCGACCGCATGCGTCGGACAAGATCAATCCATTTTATGGTTCAACGTTAGGTTGATAGCAAAGGTAGCCTTAAAATCAAATGAGCGATTTGAGTATGGTAAAAAATATTGAGCAGATAAACATTGTTTTCTTCCGTCACGTTAGCGTTTTCAGCAGTATCCAGACTTTGGATTTACTTAGCTCACCTCATCGCATTTCACTGCACCTGGATTCTGCCGAGAACTCCATTCTCGAGCTGGTGGATGGTCTTGATAAACACCATGTAGCCCATGTCATTTGATTTGCCGAGTAGAAATTTAGATCATCGAATAAATGTTAAATCACAGTTTTTTCATCTTCAGCCAAGTCTCGTTGAGTTTGTACATGACGACGCCACTTTGACTAAGCAGCGAATTTCTTTGTCGCGCCTGCGTATGACAAGGAAGCAAATTCGGTGTCAGTCGATACATATTTGGGTGAATGTTCAAGGATTTTCGCTCTGTTTCGACATCCTAACATTTTCCTATCTCCGTCCCCCCCCCCGCGCGCCTATGGATGCGTTACAGATGTAAACTTTAGAAGATATCACTGCCACTTCGATTGCAGTCTGAATTGTGATTGTCGAATCCAATGTTTCCACCTCGATCGCTTTGCTTTTGTCTAAGCTTTTGACTTCACTGTTCATTCATTATTTACACATTCTTTGTCGTTTGTCTTCCACATGCATTGAGGTTTTTTGCTTGTCGTATCGAACGGAATGATTGATGTAGTTATTTGAACTCCCCACAGCCCTAATATCACCAACCATTTACATTTTGCGGTTAGTTTAATTTTTACTCTCACATTGCCTGTAAGCATTACGTGACATACGTGACTGATACTGTTTTCTTCGGTTCATTGTCAACCATTTCGTACTTGATGTTGGGTTTTGCAAAACTTTTCTGTCCTGTACATGACCGTGTCTGACAGTGGTTCTGAATGGTACATATCTCGACCTGTGTTAACCCGTTGCATAGGAGACACTGAAACTTGTCTTATGATCGGTTTACGAAGAATCTTCAGTGCTTGGAATAGTCACATGTGCATGTGAAAACCAGCATGGTGTTGTTAACATAACCGCAGATAAAGGTAACCGTTTTCGTAAGATAGAACTAAACCATATCCCTCCAACTGATGCGTCATTTTCGGCTGACATCATCCGAATTACGGTATTTTCACTTGTACATTACTTCAAGGTCATTGAGATCCGTTTTTTTTTTGACTGAGTGTTCGGCAGCAGTCTAACATCCTGGTGGATCTCACCTGTTCCTGCTCCATTCTACACGGTTAGTCAGTGGAGTCAGTGGAGCAGTAACAATACGGCATGCGTCACCGCGAAAATCGACCCCGCTGTGATAAGCCCAGATCGTTGCCTGATGACAATGAAACGCAGATGAGTTAAGGCTGGCGTATATGTTTGATGTGCGTGGGTTTGTGAATACGTTCAAGCGTGCCCGTGTGAAAACAAAAGGAAACAGGAAAAAACGGAAGGTACGTTTGTCACCTGTGGGAAATGGTTGGCGTGATGATAGGCAACACGTTCTCTAGTTTACTCAGTTCACACTTGACGGAACACCAGTATGAAAATGCACGTAATGCGTTAATCGCGTACAAACACACATGGTGTGTATACATGTGTGTGTGAAACAGGGAGAAAATGGGATAGTGACAAGATCTTGTCATATCTTGGACGTAAACACAAAACAATCGGCTTTCACTGTTGCCGCTGTAGGTTCTGATATTACCGTTTTTCCAATTTGCATCAGTTCATTTTCTTTCTCTCATCCCACAAACGGTTGTCACTCAATGCAAACGAACGAGCGGCCATGCAGACGTGGTGATCTCCCCGATTCCTTCTCATTCTCATCAAAACTCTATCAAAATCGTTGAAGCAAAAAGCGAGACAAGACAACTCACACAAATAGCGAACGAGAGAGAGAGAGTGATGATGATGAAAGAAGAATTGGAAATGGCAGGAGTTACGTATCAGAACGGAGAACGTGAGTTTGCATTTGCATGCGACCGCTTGTTTAGTCCGCTTCACAAGAAGACCATTTGTATTCCGATGAGTTTGTGTGTATGTTCAGTCTACTCCGGAATCATGCTGGTGGCAATCCGTCGAACGGCGAGTTTTGTCCTGCTGCGGGTGTACAAAAGATCAACCAGGTTAGCAAAATTATTTTGTCTATTCCTATTAGGAATATCTACAATGAGCATGTTATTGGTTTTTTGAAATTCGCAGATAAAATTGCGTCCGAGAATCAGATGCTCATTTCCCATTGACCAGTCTGCATGTAGATCCCGTTCCCTCACGTGTTCCACGTATCAGTTTATCCCACCTCGCATGTCACCGTGCGGGAATTTCGTGATACCTCATGCTTATCAAATGTTAATTGCAAGTGTATGGGTTCTTCCCGAACTTTCAAATTCATATGGTGTTGAACCAGTATTGTTTAATTAGGCTCGAATTTTTATATCTATGAGAGTGACGGAAAAGTGATGTTTTATTTTTGGTTCGAAACATGTGAGCAACTTGCTGAATTCGAAACACATAACGGTAAAAAGACAACGACAAAGGCAAATTGAAATATAAAATCATACTATTAATAGTGATACTGTCGATTACACAGGATGTGTGCTTGGTGGATCGAACATGATTTGAGTGTAGGTGAGTAGGTAGTGGTGAAAACTTGAAGACCACTAGGTAATTGGCAGTAGTACACGAGCACACCAACGCACACTCGCAAACGCACCTATGAGTTAACAAAATATGTAATTGAAAATAGGGATAGGAGATTCAAATTCCATCCATACGTGATTCCGAACTGCAGCGAAGTTATGTGACTGGCTGCGAGACCGTTGCTGACCGGATTATTTATCACGTGTGCTCACTATTCGCTCGCTGAACACATCTATTAGTTTCCGCAAAACTGAATGAGGTGACATCGTGAAATTTCTGGTCGTCTGATCTGCGTTTTTCAACCCAAATTACAGAAAGACTAGCAATTTGGTTCACCACACGAGCTTCTTAGTTTTGAAGAAATGAATCCGGCTGCTAGCCTCAACGAAATTAGGAATTTCTGCCTGACTTACACATACTATCAGCTTAGTTTCCGCAATCCTGAATGTCACTGACTAAAGAAGACTGGGGAGTTTGTGCAACCCATAACTAATAAAACAATTCACAATATAGGTGAAAGGTAGACTGTTTTAAACAAAACAACGATCTCATACTCACAGTGCGACTGAGAATGAAATGTGCTGATGAATCAATAATCAACCACTGATTCCCGGTGGGTTTCATCGTGTCACCATTTTGATTCGAAAGCATGTAACGCGCCATCTGGCTAAACTGTTTATTTCAAAGGTCGCTCGGTGAGGAGGATCTTACCAAATTTAACGTTTGCACTATTGACAATGACAACAAAAATAGGACATCCAAATTCGACGAGAGCATTTTAATGCGCACCAACTCCAGTTGCGAAGGAGTGTAGTACTTGGAATAACCGAGTGCGTGGAAAGTATTAGCACACTTCTAACTCACCCCAAACCAATGAGGTGATCAATGATACCTAAACATGTTTAGATATTTGGCGGTAAATGATGCTTATATTCACATCGAATTAACTATGTGATTAGTTATTCCTTTTGCTAACTAATGAAATTGTCTACCCTTTTCACACCCAGGCTTTAATTTCCTCATGACGGAGATTCTGAATGGCTAGTTATGTAATTGGCTGTAATCGGTAATTGATAGAACAGAGCCTGAGTCTTAGATGGATCCACCATAGGTCAGACAAATAGATTGACGATGGCCAAGCCATCAGCATCGCGGGCTTGAAAGTCCGAATCCTACCCACCTCATCGTCCTGTTTATTTTATGTGGCAGCTTTCATTTGGCTGCAAGCATTATACGTGCACGTATTGGGAAACTCACGCAACAAGCGTCGTGTGAGAACTTTCCATTCAGTAGATGACAGCATAAACAAAATTATCAATTTATGTTCGTCTTATTTCGATAGAAGTGGCATATTTTTTCGATAATAACCCTTAAGCTTTGTAGTCATCTAAAGAGCGAAAGGGTGGAAAATGTTAGATTTCCCATTTCATCCCATATATATATATATATATTCAATGACGCATTAGCATCCCACTAAGAACGCAATAATAATTCACAAAAATTGGAGACATGTACTGCTAGAAATCCAGTATCAATGAATAATGTCAGTCGATGGGCCCGCTATTATCATTCGGCATAATTTGTCATTTTGATTTAGCGTCTAACACCTGCAATAAGAAATTAAATTTATCACATATTTCAAGATTTCTTAGTGTGTACGTCAGTATCCACGGGTTAGGTGCCTCATTCAGTTATCAACTCAGGATACGAAACATATTTTCGATTGAATCAAGATTCAGGTCGTGGCAGTTTTATATGAAGCATAACCTTGACTTAAGTGTGCTTTCGTCTGCGTTACGTCAGACTGAAAACCACCTTACTCAGGACACTGTGTTTATTAAATGCTGAATTACGGAACATCTTTTGGTGACACTAATTCCTTTATATTGCCAACTTTCAGAGAATCAAGGGACTATCTCTGTTGAATTCTTCCAAACCGGAGTGCATTCTAGTTGATCCATTTGTAAGGCTTTTCTCCTTTCATTCGTTCAGGGGGAGAACATCCTGTACAAAAATAAGGAAGCAAAACAACCTCAGAAAAAAGAATTTCACTTTGGAATTTTCCTTTCTTAAGTGTTTTTCAGACTGTTACGTGCCACGCATCCATCAGGAAAACAAACGGGTGGCCAGATTAAGACGCTCAGTATTGTCTGCTATTAGGCGGAATAATTTTATTTCCTGTTTCACTGAGCCAATATTCTATAATCTTTATCCACTGCTTTTGGAGCGTTCAAATGTTATTCACCTCCATCTGGACAATGGTGTATGAAGTATCGGCAACTATCTGCTTCTGGGTGAGAGAAAAATCTTCTGACGCAAAATTCTGACATGATCATGCGTAATTTTGCACTCTCTTTCGGATGTGATCGATATCCTTCTTATAAGACAACCTTTTAATACAGTTTATTCGTTCACAATGGTAAAACGATAGCCCTGTTTAGTCTAAGACGCCGGAAATGTTTAGGCGTAAAAGTTCAGACTTCCCGAGGATTTTTAATCACTAGGTTCATCAAATTCTTCAGTGCATGACCAAACCACGGTAGCAGCAACCCAGAATGGACCTTCTGACATGGTATTCCAAAGATGCTAGAGCAGCTCATCAGATTAATTGTGTTAATCCAGTCACGATGGATTTCGTCAGTAAAGGACTGAAGACAGCATCACGATACCGCTGTGGCCAAAAGGTGAGGCTCCTACCAAGCGCTAGTACGGGCAATACTTTGCCTTCAGTTGAGAGCACGTATAAAGGCAACTCTCTCGAGGTGTTTCAACGGAGAGCCTCAAGGCCTGGGAGAATATACGAGCTTTAATGATGATTAAACGTTGGTTACCAACAGATGTACCAACTTCACTCGATGACACGTATGATTCTGTTGATTTCCTGTGAGGTAAATTAAGAGGCGCAGTACAACAAGATTCAAAAACCAAATTGGGAACCACATAAAGCCCTTATAAAGACTTGATATCTGAAGACACTATCCGTCTTTATATCGTGGCTAAAAAGGTCTGCTTATGTGGCCGTCCAGAATACCAACACCTCAGACGTGAGGCGATAGGGTCTTCAAAGGAAGGCTGTTGTGAGTGCTGACAGGAAATAGCGAATTAATATGGAAACCGTAGGTAGTGCTTGTCACTTAAGAAACCTTCGCCTCACACGAACAGCTTCCGGTAAGAGGTAATCTATGGAGCATCTCTTGTGCGGTTCTTCCACTCTACTCATTCCTTACATGGGTGATTAACTAACTAAATGGGTAGTACATTTCAGTCAGTTGTTCAATCGCCCACTAGGCCGAATGGTCAATATAGTTTCGACTCTGACTCCTTCTCATATTGTTGAGTGTGATCAATCAATACTAGAGAAAATGACCACTTTGATCCACCGCTCAGAAGTCTGATAAGACGCCAAATGGGACGCAGTTCCGGTGGAAATCTAGAAGATTCAAATGCGAAGCGGAAGCAAACTGTGCCAAGAAATTATCGGAGTTGTGAAACTCGAGGAGAGAGCATAAACGGGTGATCTTAAAGTGTATTTTCAGTCGAGAAAGAAGGGAAACACTCTGTGCTAAGTGGAAGTAAATTACTGATCTTCCAAAGTTCAAATTGTGGTTGGTAATACGACCGCAAGCTGGAAGTTGAACCCGAAAGTGCTGGACGGGTCAGTTTGAACTTTGTCGGTAATACGGATCATAAGAGTAGGGTAGGCGTAAATTCATCTGGCGGAATGTAGCTAATGAGACTAAATAAGTGCCGTCGAATTTTCCCACAATCAAAAATGTTGTTTTCCGGAGGAGGGACAGCGAAGGAGAAGAAATCTTAAACAGAGCCATTTGTCACTGTTGATGGATTCATATGAATGCGCTACTTGATCGACCGAATTCAGGATGACTGTAAACAGTAAAGCCGTCCATATCGTTATGTAGATGAATTACGGCCATCTTCGACTTGCCGTATCAAGAAGAACAAGCGTGTAGGATGTCTTTGCAAGTGCTTTCGTGCATTTAATTTTTCCTGCCGAACTCAGTCGAGACCAACAAAAAGCAAGAGGGAGCCAGTCATGTAAGCCCTCGGTCAAAAGGCTTGAAAGCATATCATATCGGATATCACAAAAGGGATGAAGTCTGCTCCATACTTGATTCGTTAATCCGCAATCGATTCAATCTCCGGTTCCCCACACTGTCGCTATTTATAGAAGAACGACCAAGTCGAACATACAAGTGATTCTTCTGTTTGTAAGATCAAACCAAATAGTCCATATTTGGATTTCTGTGGTGAATACAAAGTAATCAATGAGTGTGCTGGGTAATTCGACCCATCCTCACTAACTGACCTCATCATGCTGCTTCTGCGCTCAGTTTATGGAATGACCTACTCAGTGCAATATCGCCGTGTTTGTGTTGGCGGTTGAACAGGGTAGGGATACGACCATTCATTATGAATCACATTTGCATATAATACATATATTACGTCAAATGGAGGAATCCGGTTGTAATAGCTAGGCTTACACCTTCCCGACTGGGGGTTGCACATTATTACTATCTATTGTTGGATCAATCATTTCGTCAAGTGGTATGCCTACTCGTCCACTCAACAAGGCTTGACGACAGATGAACCGAAGGTCTAACTCTACTGCGGCATCAGTTTCCTCGATTTAAAACTAGGGGGGCGGGTGAATAACCTGCCATCCAAAAACTGTCACATTTAGCGAAACCAATCGGTCATTCAGACACAGCTATACGCATGTATGTATAGAGGCTTTTGTATGTTTATATGCATGTGTATATACTTATAGATAAAGTAGACATGTACGTACGTAGTTATGTGTACCTGTATGTGTGCACGTTTTCACACCGTTATCGAAACCTTTTTTCGCCTCGATCTGGAGAAACCTCGATATCAAAAAAACATGCGTCAGTTTACCGAGACAGAAACTGATATCGGAATAACACAACAAATCAATATGAACCAGCCTGCTATTCGCAAAGTTGATAAATGGGGTTTGACCAGCCGTCCCGGACTGAGTCAGAACGACACAATGGTCACCTTTCATTCAATGTCAGCGCAGCGCTGACATACGAGAGAAATGCTGTCCCCAGTTTAGTTCCACGCAATGATGCGGATTTATGGCACGGTGAGAACAACCACCTATCACTTCCGATTTCCCTTCTTTTATCGACTGAGAGGGAGTTTTCAACTTGGAAATTTTTTATCGGCCTTTCGAAATCACCAGGTTAGCAATGATACCACCATCATTACCGTGAATCTCACTTTCAACATTAACAGTGACAGAAGCAACAGCAACGAACATCAGATATGTGTTGCCTCAGCATGACTTCGCTTGTGACAGGAGTAAAAACACGAATTCTTCTGTATAAATCATTGGGAACGTAAGTTCGTTAATTTACCACGCTCGTTTTTTGCCTGTTTTCGTGTGTTCCCGTGGTTCTTTTCTGATTATTTCTCCCTCACTGTTTGGAGAATTCGGCACGCACATCGGAAGTAGACAAATATAGTGCGTGAGTTGGAATATATTTATTTTCTGTCCTGAGGTCTATCGTGGTTATTCATTCACTCCAGATATGTAGACGGATGATCGCGTGAGTTGTGGTCATCTCTTCGTTGAATTAGAACTTTTACAAAATTCTTCACACATGAGAACAATAAGGCCATCTTTACGAGGAATGGTGACCGATGGTTGCGACCAACATCAGGGCTTGCTACGATAAAATGGATAAAAAGTTGCTCTAATTTTCAGTGAAACCAACACCGTCTTAAAAGCCAACTCTGACTGACGAGATTTGCAGATCTGCTTTCTGTTTGTAAACAGCAGCCTCGATTTGTGTTCTCGTACAGTATAGGCTACCTAACTTCAGACATTCCGTTGACATCTTAATTTACGGGAAGATCTAGATGTGTTGCCAACATTTCCTGGTGGACTGGTGCCGATCAGCCAGACAATTGTGAGTACGAAACATGTCATCGCTGGTCAGCTTCTTCTTTCGGCCGCTTATCTAGCATATTAGTGGAAGGCACCGGTCGATCAGTGATTCATGTTATGTTTATGTTGACGATGTCAAATCATGCTCTGAATTCTCGCATCAGGTAACTCTTCCATTTGACTGCTTTCTGTATTACTGGAAATAGTATTGGCAGCGCCAGTTTTTTCTTGTTACGTCATTGCAAGTAGAGTGCGAAAATTTTATGAGTATTATAGAGGAGTGCAAAATATATACCACTCATGTCAAAAAAGAACGGTCAAGGAAAATCTGTCTGGGTATTTAGAATTGTTATGAAAAACGGGCTAATAATATCATAAAGCTTGTCCAATTGATTGGTTGCTTGAGTCTTCTAGGCAGCGAGTGAGATTCGCAATGAGCAAGCATAAGAATGCAAAATTTAAGTTTACAGTATCTTGTTCAAAATACCGATCACTTGAGTTGAACGCGGCATCGAGTTACTGTCCACTCAACTTGAGTGCACCAAATAATGAGGAAGCGCTTCGCTGTCTGAGTTTGACAAAACAAATAAAGTGTCCGCCACACGTATATTGAACAGATCCCGAAGGTTAACTGTGAGAATACATAGGTTAACAAGGGTTATCTCCGTCTTTCAGACAGCCGCAACATTATTTAGGCTGCAGATGAACGTGTAATAAGCTAAAAATACTTCTACGGTGGCAAGATTACTCAAACTTCGCTTGCCCAACCAGCCAACGGGTGCCTCGAAGCTCAGGCAATTCCAACAGCCCAATATCACTGTTCGGAACTTAAAACAGTTGTCACAGTCTCCATTGCTTGGGTGAATGTTGAATGAGCGTAGAAACGAATTAGCTGGATCTGGAATCGCGTTGCGTGGACTTTTCAATGGAACATTGCAATCATTCTTGTTCACAGACTTTTAACTTGGCTGCCTGTCGTGCACATATGCATTTCTGCCATAGTTAGCCAAGTTTCGGTGTGGGTATCTAGGTAAGATGGAACACGGCAACAAAAATGTCCCCGGTAATAAGGCCTTGTCCTTGTCGCTATTGTCACACGATCCAACGTAGACTTTTGCCTTGTGTCATGAAATTTGGACCCGTTGTTCGCCACGTCACACGTGCAATTGGACGTTTCCCAATTCTGGGATAAGCTGGACAAGCCGTATTAGGCATTCACTGGTTGACCTCTGATTCGAGACACATTTTTCCCGTGTTTTGTTGGATGAGCGACATGATGAGCCTGTACCAAAAAGAAAACGAATGCAGGAAAACCCTTTCTTACTTTAATTATTAACTGATGAGAGAACCAAATCAGTGTCCTCGTTGATCTCCTGTTTTTGGTTCATTGTAATTGCGATTCCGAAACCAACAGCCTCAGTCAAGAATCACTGCACTGTCGAAATGCGACACAGCGTCATTAATGTTGCTATCATGCTGTTATTGATTTTCCAGCCTCCTTTGGTGCAATACCTGCTGAAACCAATACAAACCCAATAAAAAATTGTTTTCTGAACAAAAGTGTTCTGTAACGAATGTTTTCGCCGTTGGTAGTTGTTGTGCAATGGTAAAGCTAGCCCTAACCCGAAGACCTTTATGCGTCTAAGGCTACTGGATTATATCGGGTGCCAAGACATGCAAACACGCAACAACAGTACGACCGATCATAGATTCCAATGAAATGCGGTATGTTGAAGCTTGCCTAAGCCAACAAAGTAAACATTCTCACAAATACAATAGGAAAAACAATTGACGAATAGCTTTTTCTAGTCGACCGATTTTCTATTGCTCTCGTAAAAACATTAGCTGTTTGGTGAACGATCGACACCACTCCGTGCAGTGCTCTACGAGTCGTCAACTAAACAACACTTGCCCTCAGTCTGTACTTAGAGGTATATTAGAATTGTACCTAATGCCCACCTGGTAAATTGATTCCCAACTATTATTTCTTTCAACTACCAGCTCTCAGATTTGGGAGACTAACCGGATGGTCCAAGTTGAATTTGTTCAGCTTATTGCGCGGTTGTAATGACCACGTTCACAAGGATTTACATCCTTAGAAGTCTTCGCTTCGATTACAGGTTGACTAATTCGCACTGATTTGCTGGTGAACGCCCGGATGGTTTTAGGTGTGGGTACGAGTACTCGACATCCTACTAATAATTGATAATTTCTTTAATACACGCATGATTTCCCAAGTTCGAAAATAATGAGAGAGCACACGTCGCTAGACTTACGTTCGTGCTGAAAATGGAACCATGTTATTGGGTTAGCTATCTAAATAATTCATGTTACGGAAACATGTGCAAGTCTTGCGTGCGCATTTTACAGGTCTTGTGATTTCGCATTTTCTTGGCTTGGTCTTAGTTATATTGCCGTATTGACGAAATATGATGCCGTAAGCACCAATCTTTACAGATTTACGCTATCCAAGTCGACTTCTCTCTAGTCGCTCTCTTCTGAGCTACCTGTGCACAGCTCTTTCACGAATGTAACTGTTCGGTTTGCTGTTCACGTGACACACAGTATATCTTTATGACAACGATCAACCTAGAATGAAATTTACCATTAGAGTTACCATAGCATTTTTTCGCCTAATGCGTTGTTGCACACTGTCAGTGCACTGATAAGGGAAGCAAAAGATGAGATTTTACAAGTCCCTAATCAGTGTTTAAACCTGTTTTCGCTTTTAAGCTATAGCAGCAAATTGGGAAGCTTAAGCTCGCGTTGAAATGCTCTAACAGGTGATCGTCACACTGTACAGGGGCTAAATAATATCTAATGCCAATACTATTACTACTGCTACTACTATTACTAATGCCATTAGTACTCCTACTACTACCAGTATTAATAATAAAAATTATCCCAGCTTTATCGAAAAGTCTAAGGCGCAATAATATGAATGATAATAATTATCAGTGTGCACATAGGCACACGAAGCCTATTGTTGTTTACTCGAAAATTAGTTCGTGCTATTGTGAACTGTGATCTATACCTACATTATACCTATTCGTATCCTGATCAAATTTTGAAGGGAAACTCAGTTCTGCATTCTAATGTTCATCTGGGCATTTCCTTGTTCTCGCCTAGTTATCTTTTATTGACACTGCACCAGTGAGCAAACAAAACGAGAAGGATAACACGATATGATTATCTCACTGTTCAAATAAGAATTGCTCGTTAAATATGCTTCAAATTTGAACTTTAACACCACCTTTTCGCAAATGTCGTCCATCTGCGCTGGTCTATGCCTAAGGAAAGACAAGAATAATGTACGAATTATTTTCAAGTTATCCTTAGTTATACGTACACCACTGCCGGAGAATTGATGTTTCTATTATTACCAGTACGGAAACCATGTCGTCATAATCATCCTCCGATTAGTTAGCTGAGCCATCCCCCTCGACAGGATCATCAAACAAAACAGGAACATCATCACTTAGATATATTGCTTCAAGCATTTACGCGCATGCTACTGGCTAACATAAGTACGTCGGACAAAAGACGAGATAACTATCCAAAATAATGACTGTAGGCGTTTCTGGTTCTCTTAGCAAGGGAACGATTGAGTCAATAAATAACGCAATCAGACAAAACTTCACTGACACCCAATATCAAATTGACCCGGTAACCGCTTTCACGACGGTCCCAGCATCCCCGAGGCTTAACACCAAACGAATGTGTAAACACGTCTTCGTGAGTGCTGAAGCTATAGCAACTAGACGGTTGAGGTCTATGCAGGCGGCGTAGTCTCGTGCAGCCCTGGATGTTTCCCCGACCAAGATAATGAACGAGATAATGCATGATACATGTCCCATGTCCACCCAACAATTTTCTTGTGCATTTCACTTTCAAACCTGTACGTGGATTTCTTCGTTCACGCATTCTGAGATATGCTTACTTCCACACCCATCCCTCGGGTTATGAAATTTCGGTCAGTTGTCAGTTTACTATATTTATTACTCTCATAAACAGCTCATAAGCGAGTGCTTTACACTTTTATTCATGCTACCCAAAAACTGTGCGCGTAAATGCCTGAATGCACACATGGAAAAGAAATTTCTTCGCTTTCATTGTCTTTCACATGAGCTGATGCGCTTGTTTCAAGAGCATTCTCATCGCCATCATCATCCGAGCCATCCACGCCATCATTATCATATTCATTACTATTCGAATCACCAGAAAGATCATTTTTGCCGTTGAAATCAATTTCATTCACGAAACCTGGAAATTGGTTCATCTCTTTTGGCAAAATCAGTCAAAATTAAGTCATATCACTTACGATTCGCAGACCATCAATCAGCTTCTGTTCTGCTTGCAACAAGTTGCAATCTGATGGAATATTGCATAGAGAAAATTTCCTTCTTGACCTGTTGTAGTGTTGTATCTATTTATTCTGATTCAAGGAGCTATCCGTATCGGCCCACTCACTCCGGAGACGTAATCGTATCCTGCCCTGTGATAGATGCAGCATTTGGTTCCATGCCATCAATCACTTGATTCTTGGACTGGACGCTCCGGCGAGTAAGCTTTCTTAGTTTGCTCCACCTCACACTTGTCGCGAAAGGCCAAATCCAAAAGTAATTAAATGGTTGGATTGTGTCCCGTCACATTGCCTGACGTGTAACAGGAATATTTTCGTTGTCAATTTCTCGTCCCAGCTCACGGCTTCATTCGCTGTCTTATGTGCAGAAGGCCTTAGTTAACATCTGGACAAAGCCCTCGAATCTACAAACTCCCATCCCCAACAAGATGCGGTAGGGTTTCAACTCAAAGCCAGAGTGCAGTAGGTGAGATTGCAATTTGTTTACAATAAGCTGATTAATGGAACGAATTGTCTGGCCGAATAAAATCTTGCGCCATGACTTTTATGCCTTTAGTTTTCTGTTTTAATAAAGTAGTTTCTTTTCGAAAAGATATTTGATTCATCAAAGAATACCATTGAGAGCATAGACTTACCATGCAGAGAAGGGGTAATATTTTAAACAGCAAACAGGTCTTTCGTATTTCTTGCGAACGACTCAATCGGTAGCGACTGAGGTTCCATGAGTTAAGTTATTCTCCACTCTGATACTGATTAGAAATGGTTGAATCCAACCAGCCTTTGATTTCCAAGTTTGACGATATCAGCTTAAAATCACACTTTCTCGGCCAGCTGCAGTGGCAGGTACGATGGCTGCTACACTTGCTCCGGAATCTAGCGTTCACAACTTCATTCCTGAAAGCTGTACATTAACGAGTTGTCACTAGGTCACTGATCTCTTTTCGATTACGTTTCCCCTTAGTTGGGGGTCAATGCACCTTGGCTTTCCTACTATATTTCAGCGGCATCGTTGTAGAACCAGTCCGTTGTCGGCATAAAGCGATGCTTCTAGATATGCCAAGCCTGCTTATGGGCATTGTGATATTGTATGCAGCACGGAATTAACTTCCTACTCAGTCTAGAGTTAGGATACAAGTACACATGAAGTGTACCGCAGTGTAGTAGTACCAAAAGCACCCGAAAGCATGGATTACCAAGACAGAGAAATACAATGAGAGAATTAGGGGGTGACAAGCACGCTCGCTGTCAAGCAGCACATCCACCACAAGTTTAATTATCCCTCCTGACACCGCGAACATTCTCCCATGATTTTGAGCTGTAAACCATTCTGGTACAGTTGGCTTTTGAGGTGTCTTATTAGTTTCTGACTGAACGTCGGCATCTGAACCAGTAATGCCAATGGGTGAATATTTCCAGACCGTCACTGAGTTTTGAAATGCCGCTAACCTACATGTCTTTTGTAGTCTGTCTTATTTCGACAGTCATGTATTGCAACCGCCTGAGTGTCACTGTGTCTCAGAACTATTCCAGAAAGCTAATGTCCGCAGTGGAAATGTGAGAACACCACTGCAAAGTAAACGAAAACTGCAATAATTGGGATGGAGATTTCCCGGTAGCACATTGATTGGCATTTCGGTACACTTATGAGGAAGTATTAACAGAATCAACCTGTTCGAGAAAAAATCAATAGGGATAAACAGGATTGAACAAAGCATTTAAGACCACGCCTTATATTCTCAATTAAGCCATTTCCATTGGAGGGGGTTGGAGGTGGGGCTAGCAAGGTGCTTTAGGTAGGTGAGTACAACCAAATCCTTTCAGGTACTAATGAAAACGTGAGGCCGAACGTGAGTATGGCTGTCAATCACAACTCAAAAAGGTATAACTTTTATGCTGACCCAATTTATACACAGTCATATAAGGCCTAGGTTTTGTCGAATGCATCATGCCAACGAGAAACGTACCTACAGCATTTTCCAATAAGGACCAAGCTGGCGAATATGCACAGGTATAACGATGTGGTCAATGAAACAGAATAGGCCACCTAAAGCAACCGAATGTCTCTCCCGATAAGTGAATAAAAGCCAGAATATAATGTTTTACATTAATAGCCCACCAAAGACGCATATCTAATGAAAGTCCAAAGCCGCCTGGCGTTTTAGACAGTACCACAGAATGTGCACACTGAAACAAGTTCGTATGGTGGATTATCTAGAACCACCTTGAGTGATATCGCAGTCAAATGATTTCGGTACAGTAATACAGCTTTGAACGATTGTTGACGATGATTGTGGTAGCAACAGTACAAGTTGGCACAAAAATATTGGCGCTTCATGAAAGGCAAGGATAGTTACCTTGGTCTCTACGAGGTATTTGTGTTGTCATGTGGTTACAAGGCGGGCTAGCATTGCTCCTCCTTGGGTCCGGGGATAACCGAATTTATTATTAATAAACCTCTTGGATGCCTACACGTCGGATGGACTACTTTATTCTACAAATGCCCCACTATTTGCACCCGAGCAGTGTCAACATTTAGCTAAAATGACTTCAGCGCAATGTCAAATTAAAAAAGGGAGGTCGCGGGGAATTTTTCATGAGCTAACTACGACAAAGTAAACGAGTCGGAAACAATTTCAGACAAGCAGTTGGTTTTTTGAAGGGACACGGTTTAAGCAAAATGGGAGCAATATCATAAAGCACGGCCATTATTGGACGAACGAATATCGAACGAACTTGGCAGCCTATTGGAATTCAGTGATATTTTACTATGACTGATTCTGTTACCAAGATAAGAAAATTGTTTGATGTTTGTAACACACTTGTGGGAGGATGGCAAAGCCGAATCTTATAAGTCTTCGAAGTAATCGGTATAAACAAGAATCATGACCATTCACTGAAAATTCATGAATCGATCCATCATCCCAATAAGATTTAACACTACCAAGTTGGCCACTGGTAGAATTACTAAACTGTTAAAACTTGCAGACAAACAAAGAGAGTCTTATGGAAGAAAACTGTTTGAAAAAACAAGACGATTTATTTAATATTGTTAGCAGAGTGGATGCTTCGGACCTAAACCTATCACTCCAAAGGAAGGTGCTCCGTATTTAGCTGAGACTCTCGTGAAATGTTTCAACAGGTGCACCGTAAAATGGCCGAATCGTGGAAACCGGTGCAAATTGTGCACTTGCCCAAAAATAAAAGAAACCGTGGTCGTTTCATGTGTTAAGCCATGCAATGGAAGTAAGATTACCAGTCCGATTAAGGAAACCGGGGATCAACTATTGATTTTCTAATCTCCCTAAAAAAACTCATCTCCAATTAACCAATCTGGAATACTTTTTCGTATCGTTTCTTGAAAATAAAAAAGCATTCAACTATCCATTTTGTAAAACAAATTTACCACCGCCTGTTCACTCACTGGCAATGGAATGATGTAGTAACGAAGCTCAATTTCTGTAAACCAATGGCATCCTCCGCATTTCATCCCTGCTTTACCCCAAATCTCCACCCCCCGTCCAACCAATCCCAACAGAAGATCTCCAAGATGTCGTTTCCTAAAAAATTCTAAAGAACAGCAAATTGAATATATTGACGACATCGCGATTGGGACGATCTAACGGATTCTTCCACTTCCGTGGTTCACAAGTTCTCTTCTTATCGTCTGTTACATTGAATTGAAATGTTTTTCTGATGTTCTATTTCTACTGATCAATAAAAGTGATTTTTCCACTAGGAAAGTAACTAATCCATTCTATGTACTGAAAACGAAGTAGTTTGATAATTGAAGCATTTTGAAGTAATCTTATTACAAAATCTCACTTGGTTCAAACACATTTGAAATATCTTACCGAGGATATGTTTCACTATTTAAGCCGCTCTAAGTTACTCACTATGCGGTTAGACGACTTATACATGTTTACTTGATGCCCTCTATTCGTTGTTGTCCTCTAGTCACTCTTGCCTGCCTCCGAAATGAGAAAAGTTACTGTTTTGTTTAGATGTATCGAAATAACACCGCGATCCTTCGGTATATATCGCTCGACGTCAAGCGATTTTGTAAATAGCATACATTTTGCTTGTTTTGGCAAGATATTAGCGGTCTGAGCATAACCCTACAGGCTAATCCAATCCAGTGAATTTCTTCCTTATCAACCAGATCCCAATTCCGAGTTCCTCTATTCCCGAACAACAGCACACCGAAGCCTAGTACCGTTCCACCCCCCGACTGATGCAAGGTGGTGTTGGAAGAGTCATACCTAGACACGAGTTTATCTGTGTCATTCTACAGATTTAATGATCAATGATATGATTAATATTAAGCATACTGATCATCTGTCTGCCAAAATCACATCTCCAGAATGAATGCAACAACTTGTGAGTTGAGATTTAGATTTGAAATCGGGTTTGTAAATCGACGTCTTTCAGACTAGAATTCGAAAGAACGTAAATGAATAATGTCCCGTTATTGAGAGGTACTTATTTTCTGTAGGAAATTCTGGTACATGCGCGACCGATAATCACCACAGATCTGTGGAGTTTTCCTTCTGCTTTTAATGAAGTTCCGATTAATGGGGGCCCATTTTGTGAAATCAGCCAGCTTTTTGAACTTATTTCTTGAGGTCTTTAATTTTTTCAATCTTTTTACCTACATTATTAGTAGGAAACAACCTTTTTCATTTCCGAGGAAGACGTCGCGACCATCAGGTCTCTGCCAGATGAGCAGTCTCACCGGCGTTGGGAGAACTAGAACTCCAGATCTTCCGGTTGGACCACCGTGATGCAAACGGCTTGACCGTCACCGGTCTTATAGCCTGATAGACTGGCTGATGTAGATCAAATGGTACAACACGTTTGATGGAACTTAAACTTATTCCACCAGTAAGCTTGAAGCCCTTAATATTCGAATAAGAATTTCCAAAACCTCGTGCTGAACTGCAAGGAGAAAAATATGTATAATAGGCTGCATTTTAGGCAATTCAGACACCGGTCTCAAGTGTCCAGTCATTCATACACCCGGCAGGGAACAGATTGTAGTCTCATTCTTACTAGAGTTAATCAGTAGTACATATCCACCGGCGAAAAGAGGATGTGAACCCTGAGTTTCCAAACGGACGGCACATGTATACCGAACACATCACCAGGCTACGCCCACGCTAAAAATAATCAACGAATTAGCAATTTTTAAAAGTGACAGCCAGCAATGGCCGAGATCTTCGAATGGAAACACGGTACCCGTTGACCACCTATTAGGTCTTCTCAACAAATTAGGGAAATGTTCCCCGCTAACTTATTACGCGTTTGGTTTCCGTGCATTTCACATCGTTTCTTGCATGCGTGAAAGGTGTAACCCAAAATGTGCTCAATCCGGCATAGTAACATCAATCAAAACACTATCCGTGATCGTTAGATATGTACATCGGACAGCGGAATGTTTGCATATGTCCTCCGTTAGAATTTCAGTCGTAGTATGCATACAACTGAATGGATAATAAAAATACCCATCTAAATGAGAGAGAATTAAGAATGTGGATAGGAATTAACCATGGGCCAAGAACGGATAGATATTGGTCGATAATTTCGCAAAAGGCTAGATCTGCTGGTTAAATATGATCACCAGGGCAAATGGACACAAAGTCAGACTTTGCACTAACTGGTACAACAAAACCCGCGTCAATAATTTAAAGAGTAAAAATTTCCTTTTGCGGATAGCGAATGTCTTCTTGAAATCTGAGACGATCTATTGCGCAAATTGGTCAAATTAATTGGGGAAAGAGTCTCGTAAACATAAGTTCGGTTAGAAAGTGGACTAACAGTCGCTCGATAAACGGGCAGCATATTTTCATGAAACAATTCACCACGGGATATGAACGATCAACTGGCCAGTATGAAACCATGGAATCAGTGTACAGCTATTCCATCCTTGTTAGGAATCATCAGTAATGCATAACTACCGGACAAGCTCAAAACCGTTTGTTCGAATTCGCTATATGATGTTGTACATGTCCGTCATTGATCTGCCTCAACCCCCGGGGCGCTGATGTCGAAAAACGGCGCAATGGCTGAGACGTTCGACTCAAAAACGCTCGTCCCGTGTTCGCGCCCCACTAATCCCCTTCAAGGATGAAAGGAATTAACATTGCTTCAAGCTTTCTTAATAGTGAACTGAGGGTTGCTGTTACATGTGGCATTATTTGACGAAAGCATAATCTCCCGCTGATGATTCCTACATGACTGCGTAATACCATTTTCGATGCAAGAAAGAGACATTTTACTGATCGGTTTAGGCAGGAAGGGTAGGGGTGCAACTGTCCACAGGAGGCGCGTTTACCAATATGTTGCTGACCCGAAATATGATTTATATTAGGCATTATTGGTTTAATTAAAATCGTACTTCTTTAGCGTTGCTTTCAATTTTTGCGGGTTGTATCTCGACGCCGACCTACGTATCCAAAAGAAATGAAAAAAAACTGGATCGCCCGTCGAGGTCGCTGCCACCCGACATTCTAGTATTTCTTGCAAATATCCCGCATTTTCCCAGAAGTTTGATCTGGCAGAAGCAATATTTTTGCTGAGGTTCCGTACCATTTCCGGCGTTATTTCAGAATCATGTCAAATTATTCGGATTCATGTCAGAAATATCCGGAGTTTGGTAAGAATATGCCGCTCTTCCTCGAAATCCAGCAATCCCACACCTGCTCCCAGGTTTCAGGCCAGCGCTCGGATAATTAGTCCAGCATAAAGCAGACATGTGAAAATGGACCTATGTAGGATGAGTTACATTTCAGACGCAGGCGCCAAATAGTATAGTATATTTATTCCAGCAGTGAAATCGTGTCGAAGCCTTGTCCCGTGACAATTACCCGTTTTTTACTTAGTCTTGTCAACCACAACCGCTCTATGCTTGTAGATGAGACTTTAGTCATTTGGTAAACGGCCTGCTCAGTGAATGGTTGTTCCGTCTCTCAGTACTGGGGTCCTAGTAGCTTGTCGCAAGTTCAATGATGGTGGCTAGAGCACAAATCGATATTCGGATTTTTCTCACTCGGCAACAGGTAATGCACTGAGTTGGTCATATGTCGGCCCAACTGCAGTTTCCAGAAATGCCTGATTTTTAAAACTCAAACTCCAGGCGTTTCTCGCAGTAGGTGTTAAGAGGAAAATCGTTTATTTTGCTATTATTCAAGTCGTTCTTAAGGAAACACTATACTTTAAACCGCTCTGAGTAAACTTTAAATTCTTTGAAGGTACAAATAACATTAAACAGTTCTAATTTGCCCGAAATCATCACTGAGTTCCCGGACCCGTTGCCTACTGTGGTATTTTGTCTGCCATTTTATTAAATCGTCGTGTTGTCGAGTATGTAATTAAAGTACAAACATATCACGACGTGCGTCACCTGCATTCGTACAACGCACATCCAAAAATATGCGGTATTGATGCGCCAAAGTACAATGAAATTATCAAGGATTGTCAATCCAGAAGCGATTGCACAAACACTTAATAAAAGCTGTTCTCTTGGCTACTGGTTCTCTGCTACTACTGTCGTACACTAACTATACAGTTAACAATCGATAATGATCAGTAGTTTGTTTTGGCTGGTCCGTAGTCGAGTCCCCATTACTTTCCCAGGCATACACATCATGTGAAGGCGCCAAGTTTTGATGAATCGATTTCTCAAGAATCTTGTTCTTCTGACCGACCTCAGCTTTAGCCTTTATCAGCATATTAAGTCTTGAATATGACAGGCCAGCATCGATAGGACAGACAAGTTGGGTTTTTGGAAGTTATAAAAGCCTAAGAGTGTGTCTCTAATCTTTGGCATGATCGAGCGAACAAATGTGTTGGATTTGTTCTCAGTGTGATCTATTCACGTATTACCATGTCTGTTCCAGCTACATGGCGTGATATTTTCAAGCAGAATGCTAGTGAAATTAGCCGGGTTAGAGGAATATGTCACTCATGGAACTCATAGGGCGAATCTAAGATGCTCGCTAAATCGAGAACAAACAAGTAAACGAACACCGTGCCGATACCAGGAGAAACCGCTCGTCGCTTATTTAGGTACAGTTGGCGATCGAACGTGTGTTCTGAATTTATGATCACTCAGACAGTAGCTCGAGGCCCTCGAGCTACGTGTCAGGCATTTCAATCTGCTGAGATCGATATCCCTATAGGCAGGGCCATTTATTTGTTCTAGCGGTGGTCACACAAAATGCCTAACGTTATCCACGGTATTTGTTGTAGGATGCACCAGCATGTCAGCGAAGTTAGTCTCATTATCCTAGAGGTCGGAGGAATTTCGCTCAGAAAAACCAGCTGAGCGAAAGTCCAAAACCCGGTTCCCCGGTCTCCTGCCTACGTTCGCTAGTCACATCCTGTTGAGAGACAACAAGATGGGGTGGGAATGCGATCAGTTACCTGATTACAAATTATTTAGCACTTTGGCACTGTTTTTTACGTAAACTGTCGGTAGACTCACGGAACGCCGAGATGCGATGAAAACATAGCCTACCCGGTTATCAGAAATGAGCACGGATGTGAGGGAGGCACAAACTATGATCGATGTTCGTCGAACGCGCAACAACTACCAATAACAATCAACTGAGTAGAGAGTACAATGGAAAGATGAATGTGCATTGCCATTTCGTAGTAATAATGCTACAATAATGTGTGAGTGTGTGTGTGTGGTTCATCGAATCCCGTGTACCGTGACTTTTCATGCGTGTAGAAGGGGAAAGCATTCAGTCACGAGAAAAGAAGGCACTTGCATCATCTGTTTATCCCCAGTTCAGCAAGTGAGACGGGAAGGAGGTAAAATTGAGATCCAAGGTGTATTACACTTTGACCTTATTGAATTTCTCGTGTAATTGTGCCAGATTTTCACATGCCATAAGCTACGAGCTATGATGTCGATCTAGTAGACAAGCAAAAACAACCGTACACTCACAACGGTAAATGGTAAAACAGGCATTAAGTCAGCCAAGTGAATCAGGTCTCGTCAATAAACTAAGCAGAAAAATTACACATTATTTCGGAAAACCCAATTTAGACAAATGAAGCCCAGTTCAGTTCAGTCCAGTGCAGTGTAGCTCAGTCCAGAACGCTTGAGACCAATCCCGTGCGGCCACAGAAAGTGAGCATTTTAATCAAACAGATGGGTTGCGAACGTGTGATAGACCTGTTGATGTGATTTTAGCTGATTGGCTTACCCTCATCAAGAGGTTTACTAAGGATAAATCAATCGCCCCCCTTGACGTGATAAACCAGAAACCATTTGACGGGCGTTTAGTGGGCATACGCAACCTCCTTCCTCGGTCCAGTTGTCTAATTGATAAGATAAAAGGAGAAACGATGCCGTAGGAAATTTGGGAGATTAACAAGCAGAGGATGGCAGCAGAAATGACGAACAGGATAATGATGATAATGATGATGATGACGATGATGATGATGATGATTTTATTATGTTTCCGGACATAAATGCTGATTATTTCAGTGACTGTTCTCATTCCGACGATGGTCCTGATGCTTTTCATGGAGGCGTTCTTCGGGAATGTCTCTGTTCAACCTCCGTCGAGACATATTTATGGAGATCTTTCTTGTGGTCAACGCGCGAAGTGCGTACCAAACATCGAAAAGTCAAACTGAGACATAATATCTGCTGGTTTTTATTCATAATATATGAATTCGCTTTCTCCTCTTATTAAGAAATTACTGATTGACATTTTCAATAGAGGAGTGAATAGTTTAGGGACCCCGGAGGTTGGATACTCGGCCCTCACACAACCGAAAGATATATTCTCAGCGTTACTCAGAACTTTAAACTGAGGAATTAGGAAAGTGGGTTGTGTATAGAATTCCATTCGGTCCTTCACTAGCTTGAAAGATTTCACTTTCAGCATTCTTCGAGAATATAACTATGAAGGGTAGAACACGCGCGTGAACATGTTTAAAACCTGAATCAGGGACGCAGAGGAGGAGATGCACTTCCTCAAGTTGTCGTGTATAGGGTGTGTGGGTTTGGGGAGCATTTATGTGGAAAGCTTCTAATAAGTTTTAGTGGGCTGGAAAATAAAGAGTTCAACCAGTAGATGTTCAAGTAAGACACAACAAGAGGTAAGGAACTTGGGGAATCAAAATATTATTTTGCTGTCTTTTGATAAGAAATAGTAAAAAGTATTAGCAGGTGAGTACAGCCAATGAGGAAAACAAAAAAACTTTCGACAAGGTATGTAAGTATGCGGTGTAATGTAAGAAGTAAAAAACTAAGATACGCCTGAGTTTTAAAAAATCTAATTCACCTGAGGTGACCTTGAAAGACTTCTGTCCAATACTGTGGGAAAGTATTTTAATGAATCTTGGTGAGTTAGTAGTCCAACATTAACAAATATTGGAGTACAAGTGTCATGAAAAACAGAGCGTTTAACGCCTTTTAGGAGAAAAAATGCAGTATTCACACACTTTTGGAGAGTGATGGACTGATAATGTTATTTCGACTATTTTTAAAGTTCTATGATTCCGCTTTAGTTGTCCGAAAATGAAACCTTGCAGAAACACGGCAGACCAAGAACTACATCGTCTGCCTACTTCATAAGGAGTGCGTGGCCTGGTTTTGGATGGAAAACCCCTAGACACGGAAAAGAAATGGAGTTACTGTACCACTTGGGGAACCCCAAGATTAGAGGTGACAAGAGAGGATGTAGTCCCGTTGTACCGGGCGAATAACTGTCGACAACGAAAGTAATCAGTCAGGAGGGAAATACAGAGAGTTTGTATATCTGAATTGAAAAGGAACGGAAACAACCTTTTTGAAATGATTAGCGTAAAGTGGAAGGAACATATTTCGTAGCCATCAGGACTCATTGGAAGCTTTGAACCTGAAACTCGAAGTGGCATAAAACCACAGGTAAACACACTACTTCCTGTCAGAGCAGTTAAAAGTGTCATTGTAATCAAAGAAATAAATCCTCATTCCTTTTCTCTCGTTGTCCAATGCCAAACGAATGAATTATGTTAGGGTGACTAGGGCACCAAGCGAAGACCTGGAAGATAGGCATGCAAACTGCTAGAGATCATAAATTTTCAACGAACATGAAAAATATGGGGTGACCAATTTTTTCAAACCCTCCAAAGCAACTGAAGTATATGTACTGAGACGCAATTTAGAGGATCTCTTCTTAGGAAGAGGATTGCTGTTCAGCAGTAATCAGAATTTTTTTGTCAAATCAGTGTATAATAAATCGTGCAAAGAGTATGAGAGATAGTAACCGCGGACTCCTCGAAGACTATGGGGCGGAGGCCAGCTGATCCACGGGATATCCTAAAGTTGTGAAAAAGTTCTTTATAAATATATGGGAGAGAAAAGGACAAGGAAGGCACCTCTGAGGAGCCATCTACGGTAGCAGAAAACTGGAGGACTCGGTTTTCCTGTTAAACTATATAATGTGAGCCTAAACATCCGCAGTAGCACATGTGTGCGCAGATGAACCTCCCCATTGGCCTCTGACCAATCTCCATCTTTCTTGTTGGCATTTATGTCCCAGTAGATTAGGTGTACACAAGTAATTCAGTCTGAACAGCTATTTCTCACAAGATTTTATTAGACGCTTTGCTGATATGAGGTCCTTCGTTTTAAGAACGTGTTATTTCAAACGAAGAAGCAGTCAGCGTGGAGAGAATAAAAATCGGTCCTGGCTTATGCAGGCAATCTTGATGGGACCCCAAAAACTGAAGCAAAATTCGCGATAACTCGAGCTGATCCCGGGAACACAGAAGCACCAATATCAAAGACTTAGGAACTCCCCTTTTGGCCCGTCGCTACGTTTATCATTAGGACACTGCAAACAAATCTCTGCTACGAATTCGGTGATCACAGCGTTGGATACAGTGTCCATAATTGGGAAAACTTGGTCATGCCACGTTTCGATGACCTCCTAGACGATTGGCATGGAGTGAAAAAATATCTTGATCTGCGACCAACATAAAATTTCAGATCCATTGAGATTACCAAGGAAAGGATTAATTCCAGTGGAAAAGCTGACAATGCTTATCAGGCTAAAGGGAATGAAAGAACTGAAGTCAGGGCGGTTGACATCCTCAACCACTCAAACACACACGCAAAATGTATACATTAGGCTTATATTCTCTGGTACACGAATTAACGTGAACATCTGAGTATTTTCAAATAGACTTGACATGTGGACACTAGTTACATGTTCATCTTGAGCGATGAACCGTTGGGAAATTACGCTAAGTCTTATGGGCACACCACGCCAAATATATGTATAAATTTCTGAATGATAATGACGAAAACTTCACGCAGTTATTTGTAATGCAAACACTACTTTAACCAACTCAGCGATGTAAAAACAACTAGAAGTACGTGATTTGTAATCTGAGTGTGAAGAAAAACGATTGGCGAAATGTTTGACTAATGTTGGTGAAATTCCAGTGAAAAGGGAAATAAAGAATGTTGAGACTCGGTGGGCGAGTGAGGCCATCGAATGAGTAGCCGAATTAAATGAACGACAAAGATTGCACAAGGTCACATTGTTTACGCAGGCTACTATAGATTTAGCAAGCTTGAGAAACCTTTGTATAATCCTTTGATATGAATTCTAGTTGTTACTACCGGCGATTTGAAGAGTGTACGGTACATTGTATTCTCGCAAGAACCGTAATGAATTTCGCCAGGATGTCCTAGTACGGCAAGCCGCTGCATTCAGTCACAGGACTGTGTAACCAAGGGTTCTTCGGGAGATAGAGGTCATTCCCCAGCTGAAACAGGAATTTTTTGGTTTTCACATTCAGTCGATACACAAATCGATTCGATAGAACAGTTCAAGCACCATGAAGATCAGTGGATAAATGTCGGTCAAGCTGTTCAAGTACGTTGGTGCTCCCCCTGTACCGCAGTTATAATACGCGTGAGTTCCAGACGATCGGGTCGGGCAATCTGAGGGCCAACCGTAAGGTTTTGTTGAGATTATATTTAATGTTTTTCATGACATTCCCACCCCAATACAAGATATCTGGACACCGTGGCACTCGAAACCAGTAGTTACAGTGGGCAGTTTACATCTTTTGTAATATGTGATTATTCTCCAATATCTAGATTGTCCAAATTGATTTCGCCTCATCTCCAACAGCGTGACGCCATAAAATTGTGTTACTCAATTCCTGTTCATGTTGGCAAACTGTTTACAATTGCGTGAAGCCAGCCGAATCAATTTCTAAATTTTACAAACGGTCGGCCTTTCTTGATTCCGATTTGTTACGCTATCTGTTTTCTGTCACACCTACAATATTCCCCATCCTTATTTAGCCATAGCGTTGGGTGTTTTCGCGTTCTCGCATGTTTTTAGCCTAAATTTGTGGGTTTTTAGCCGCAATCCACTCCATATTCTTAGGTCCATTAACAATATACCGACTAAGGGGCAGAAGAGAACAAACTTTTAAGTATTAAACAAATTTTCGATTCACTTTCCAACAAGCATTTTAACTCGTCTTTTGCAAGAAGACTTTCAATAAACTTTAGGGGAATGCGGTCATAAGAGGCACGGCTAAAACAGAGAATGGTCCGAAATGCAACGTGGCAATGAGGCTCAGGTAACTGACATTGGTGGATTTTGCTTTCAGTTCATCTATATGCTCTGCTAGACTGTTCTTAATGGCGAAATTGAATTCACTGAAAGCTTCTTCATTTTCTGGGGGGAAGGGTCATGAAGCGCCATATGGTGATAAGTACCATAGAAAATATCCCGAATGTAGATGAGTGGCACTAGCATGTCGATGAGTCGGCACATCATCAAGTATTCCAGGAATGCCTCCAAGCTCCAGGGTTTCTCTACGGTTCGATCTGGCACTGCATGTTTGATCATTATTCCTAGAGTCCGGGAAAAACAACTAAGGCTGTCTCCATTCCAAGCAAGCCGTCCTCGTTAAAATTCGTATGATTGGATCTTCTTAGACGGTTTCACCCGCGCAGTAGCTGCAGTAGCTGAATCCGCCGATTGGATTCTTCCTTGTTCATTTACTTATAGCTCAACAGAATTCTTTCAATTTAACGAATACCTGGACCAAATGAAAATTGTCTGACAAACTTCATCTAAAATATGACGCCGTTAGATGCCTCTGGTTTATGTTCTGTTGGATTGGACACCCACAGTCTGCGTCAGCAGCCGACTGAAAACACAAAGCCCGATGAAAAGGCCGGTTTATGTTAAAGGTTTCGTCGTTCCTGGAACACAAATCAAACTAGTCATACTCCTTAGCTTACTAGCTGGTTAGGTAGAGCTCATCTATGTCGCAAAGAGGTATTTCGCTGTTCACAGTAGAAGGTCATATTAGTTTCCCATCACAGTGGTGTTCTCCTCATACGTCTTTTGAATTTTTATCAACACCCGACATGGATGTAGTAAATCCTAATTGTTCCACCAATTTTTTTTGTTTGTACTTCCAGTCGGGTAATACAATTCACCGAGGGAATACAAAACTCCTAAGTGCTAATCACATCAGGACCGTAGGAATCGATGAGAAACAAAGAATCCCTAATATTGGATTGTGCACCATTTATTCACACTATTGATTTCTTATTTCAACGCATCTCGTCTCGCAGATTTACAGAATCAACCGTGCGCTGTATCTGGACCGAAGTGTGGATATAAACCATACGACGAACATCTAATATCTAGCACTGCGTTATGACGTTACAAATACGACATTAGCTTCTTCAAATAAAAGATTCGTGCAGTTTATTTGTATCGCAATAATCGATCATTTACAAACTGGTCTGTTTATTAGTTTCTTTCTATTCATGTCTATTGTATGCTTGTTTTTCGATGCGAATAGTTCAGGACGAATTCAACACATGTTGCTGTAGACTAGTAGCAACTAGTCAGATTAAGTTCCACGCTTTTACAGTTTGTCCGAATGAGCTGATCAGCCAACGCACTGAATAATTAAGAATGGAAAGTCCATTTGCGTGAAGCAAGTCTCATTTTCGACTCCAGTTGCCCGAATCAAACCACTGAACAACAACTAACAAAGCACTCGAAAGTAAGTGTTGTTCTAGATATTAACCAAAACCGTAACCCGGTTTTTCTCTTTGGATATGCCCTCTCGTCACCATCGAATGAAAGTGAACAACGAAGGTGAACAAAATCAAATGGATGCTTGTGACCAAGTTTCACCTGCATTTTCGGGGCACCAGAATCCAGAAATAAGGTAGAATGGAAAAGCCGCTTACCCACGGTTCATCCAGAAGTTGACACCATGAACTCAGTCATCTAGTCCATCCGAATTTCATCAACGCTCTATTTCTGCATTAGCATGAACAAGAATCACGTGAACCCTACCTGACTCAGATAACGGCTAACGAGGGCGGGATGAAAGCAGAATTTCAAAGTCCCGTCCATGGTTCGATCAATCCCCCAGTATCTCACAGTTCTGCAAATATTTTTTTAAACTACTTTGCTCAGCTTGCATCATTTTAATGCATTTGGTTGAAATGCAAGCATAACGCTCACAGACGTTCATTACACGAATACAAAAGCGCAATAAGTGGACTACGTAATGGCTCCTATGTCTTCCTCTAAATTTGATGTCTTTCTCTACTCTTCCAAACCGACTGAATAGCCCGCACTAGTCATACGACGGAATGAGCCCATGACTAAGTGGGGCCTATTAGGCTAACTAAGTAGCTTCAGATAAAAATTTTCGTGGAGGTGACAGGTTGAACAAAAGATAGAATGTAAGTTGCAGAGTCAGGTGTTTTGTCAGATTCACTGTTCCTTGGTGCATGCAGACATTCATGGACAGAGGCGGTATGAATTCACTGGTCGAATGCGTTTTCTGGTTTTTGTATGGGGCGTCTGTCTGTGTCATGCGACCGTTTTGGTCGTATGCGTGTTTCTTTACCAGAGAAAGTTTCACAGTTTACAGACAATCGACTACCACCTGGTGACTCTCAAATTCACCACCATGTTCCGTCCCTCACTCCTCGACACGCTTACCATTGTTTGTGGATGTCCACATTAATTTCACCAGACCTGAATTTGTGACCCGTTCTTTCTTGACATAATGGCCATAATGTTTCTAGTAGTGTCCTTAGGGGCATGCCAACTATGTGAACCCTATCCGCCCAACGTCCGTCCATCTCGTTCTCCACCCGTTGCTACACCCCGCTCCCACCTGCTACGGTCCACTGTGTCCGAATAGAGGAACAATTGTAAACCTAACAATGATCATTGCTGAGGCTCAGAAGTAACTTAGATGAAGTTCACATCGGGGAACATCTGCTCCAATTCCCGTTCTCTCACGTATCACTAACCCTCTATCGTTGGACTTCGGCTCCTTAGTCTAGAATATTCACCTAGTTATTGAAAAACTTGTTCATTGTCTTCGTGGGTTTCAAATGAAAATAGTACTCTGTGCATCTGTATTTGTGTGCGCGAATGAACGTGTTTCTATTCCTGTCGGTGGGCTCTCAGATAATGAAACAGACAAGCAATTCAGCATAGCGATTACCACTCTGAGATGCAGCCATTTTTAGCAAAACCGCCTTTCGCGGGCACCAGAAGCCGTCAGATGTGCTGATGTAAAACAAGTAATGGTACAGTACATGGTCAAGTGGATATTTGACCTGAAGGGCAGGGTGGTAGACATGCACAGCACACATCCTGACTGGCTAGCTGACTAACCGGCAGACTGACTGGCTGTCGAATGTAGTGTGGAGACAAGTTTCCATCATGAGAATTGAACCGACCGAACCACAGATGATCCTAAATAAGACAAGAACTTCTACAAAATTTTAAATTGGATCGATAAATATGTGGGTAAGCCGCAACTAAGCCCGAATAAGATGGAAATGTGCTGTTGCCTATATTTACGCACCTTCAGTGGTTACAGCATCCGGTCAGTATGCTACCTTGTAGACCATCTTCTGACTGCAATTGGTACTGGTTGTTGTCACACGCATAGTCCGCTTTGATAACAGCATCAAACCACTGAAGTTTTCAAGCAGAAAACGGATGGACTACCAACGGGAAGCTGTGGAAATTAGAAGACAATATGGTCTGTAAACTTTGTCCGCCGTAACCTGTAACCACTGGCCACACTGTTTCTAACAAACAGATTGACCCCTTAAGGCAATTGTGAAATAACGGGGGGAATTCATACGCATACTTACGGCTGCATAATGCCTCGCATTTTTGGAGGTGAAACGGCCAAGATACCAATGATCATTTGCACATCGCACACTCACAAAGAGCGACAGTTCGTCTCCAAATTCACTCTTCATCTGTGCTGGGAAACCAGCACCTTTCTCTTAGGTATATGTAATATCGTGTTTTCAGTGCACCCTTGTACAAATCGGTAGGTATACCACTCAGAATGGCGGGACATGTTTTAGGAAATTACTTATCATGGCTATTTGGTTCCATGACCGAAATAAATAAGGTAATAGACAGTGAAAACTTTCACGACTTTTGCCGTGTTGAATCGGCCGACATTGCTGAACTGCCTAGTGTTGAGCCAGTGAACCGTCGATGCTCCCGAACAGCAAGGGACATGAACCGTGGTCGGATAGTAGCCCATTTACTTCAGCCAACATGCCTGAAATAATCGATCAGTCACTTGTTAAGGCCTACCTTGTTTGATTAATTTAAGACGTTTTACCGATCGTAATTTCACAAGGTCTGCCATGTGTGTTGAGTCACGCCTGATGAGTGTCAATCAAATGAGCTAGGCATTCTGTGGCGCAGGTATTTGTAAATGACCTTTCTTGCGATTTCGGACCGATGCTGATTCCCACCGTTTCGGGAGTCCTAGGTTATCTTTTCTCTTGAGTGATTTGTCACAAGTACAAGTCATTTCTAAAACCAGATAGCCAATCGATCATTAACCCAGCTAGGTCCAAATGCATGTGGCGTCTGAAGAGCTATCTGACGCTGCATCTACTTCCTACTACAAAATAGGTGACTGCCTTCTGACTGAGATATTCAGGGAGTCACACATACAAACAAGTGCGATCAACTCAGTAGACCGAAAAAGTGAATTTGATGACTTTGAGGTTTATTTTCAAGAGTATCCACTATACTGCTGATGAAAGTATAGTCCCTTCGTTTCCAAGTCAAAACAAAATAAAGGCAAAGACCGCACATCAGTGCCATCACTTGCAGGAAACTCATTTGCCTGCGTGTTTGGCTGCACGGTCCAAACGATCAATCACTATCGATCGGTCAATGATTCTCATTGCATTCGACTTCTTCATATCCTTCTTCGTGATCACTCTCAATGATCGAGGCCTGTAACGCAAGTGATCACAAATTTGTACCACATTGTGTCCCCTAAATCGAAGATGGGTTGATTCGACGAAACCGTTTGGGCAGCATTTAGCACTGCTCCAAAACGAAACGATCCTAATTCCTACGAGTTGCAAAGTAATTACAACACATTAGTCAAGACGAGTTCACCAAAACAGAAGCCAAGCAATTTAGATCAGCTAGGAATTAAAATCTACCGAAGAAACATTTCCAGTTTCTGTTACGACGAGAGTGCGTGGAAGAGCCGACCCATTTTTAATTGCATAACCCAGACTCAAGCACAAAGCTGTATAGATGGCATAGAGCCTTCAAGTCCCATGCATGCGGAAATTCGCATTAGTAAGAAGACTAACTCAGCAGCTTGACCGACGACTTATCATTCGCGTGAATTCTTATAGCCGGAAGTGTTTAATATTTCATTCAGTCTCCACCTTCAGGAGTTACTGGCATAATTGGAAGTGAGTTGAATTGTCACTGTCCTTTTTGGCTCATATCGCATATTCTCTAATGCATTCCTTCATACAAAGTGTGTGGCTGTTATGGATTTTCTACTCCGTTTTGAGCAACGGCCTTCTCGTAGTTTCCTGCACTCAACGCTACGCACCAACATGTAACCTTGACAGCCGTGTATTGGGTGACGGTATTGCTTGTGGTGTGTGACAGTCGTCAGTTTCAGGACAAGTGGGTAAGCGGTGAACAGCTAAGGGATCTGTAGAAGTCCGAGGTGATCCGCAATCCGCAGTGTTCAGAATACCGGATAAATATGTTACCCCACACCCTTCGTGCTGCAAAGCTGATCCAACCACACCCACTGACGCATGAGTGGCTGCCGGTGGCCAAGCGGATAAGGCCGTGGCGTTTGGACGTGAAGGTCGCCGGTTTACTTCCCCACTTGGCAGCCCTCAGTTGGCCGCGGCCCCCTTCCTGAAAATAATGTACAATTATTTCATTAATAAAGGAAGTAAAAGATAAAAATATAAAAATTAATCCTCTGGCGTTCGTCTTTCGACAGTGTTTTGGATCAGGCTACGTGGAATTTTTCATCCCTCTGTCTATTGGAATTCGACTAATGACTGGACTGGTTATGGTGAACCAAGTCAGTGCGTGAAATTAACAGCTTTAAAGAAACCTCGGAGTTCAAATGCCTTACACAAGTCGCCAAGTATGGTCACTGTTTCGCTTATTTGCAAAGGTAGAATGAAACCCAAATTACACAAAAATGGAGTACCTATGAGGCCTATTCTCGACATGTGCAATTCGCCGTACCATGCTGTGGCAAAATGGTTAGCTAGGTTACTGGAACCCGTTAGACAGAAGGTAGCAAAACATAGTCTCAAAGACACATTTGAGCTTATCGATTCCGTAAAAGAACTAAATATGAAGGGACGAAGGATGCTTTCTTTAGACGTCACCGCCCTTTTTACCAACGTTCCGATCACGAAGACAATCGAATACCTCTGTGACTACATCGAGAGCAATGGCTTAGCGACGAGTCTTCCGATAGCAGACTTGAAACAACTATTGTTCTTTTGTACCTACAACGTCCAATTTAAATTCAATAATCAAATTTACCGTCAAAAGGACGACGTAGCGATGGGATCCCCACTCGGTCCGCTACTAGCTGACATTTTCATGGCAAAGCTGGAACGTGGACCACTCGAGTCGTCAATACAATCGCTCTACTTATACAAGCGTTACGTGGATGACATCTTCGGCTCACGCAAATTTGAAATTCACAACAGAGATGAAGCTAAACAGTGAAATAGCTTTCTTAGATGTACGACTAAGTCGTCGAGAAGACGGCTCAATTCGGCGATCAGTACACAGGAAAGCCACATGGAATGGGCAATACATCAACTTCCACAGCTTTGTACCTCTTAATGTGAAGAGGAACTTAATTAGATGTCTGATTACCAGGACAAAGAGAATATGCACAGAAGATACGCTTGAAGCTGAACTGCAGACGCTCAGAAGAATATTCACTGAAAATGGTTTCCCAATTAGATTAATCGACAAGATGTTGGAGACAGAACAGGAAGTTCCTAGGAGGGCGACGGTGGAGAGAAAGCCGGTATACATATCTCTGCCATTCAAAGGTGACACGCTAGCAGAAATAGCACGACGAAGACTGACCAGTGCTATCAATAAGACATTCTACGCAGCCAAGCTTCGTATCCTGTTCAAATCCCGCCCCGTAGTGTCATTATGGTTGAAAGACAAAGTCCCTGATTCTGCAGCCTCGTTTTGTATCTATTCATTCACATGTTCCTGTGGGACAATGTACATCGACCGCACGACCAGGCGCTTGTCTGAACGCATCCGTGAGCACCACCCGGCATGGTTAGGCACTGGAACAAATAAGTCACTTAATAGCGCAGTGGTTTCACATCTGGCACAGACTAACCACACCGTGAATGTGACGCAAGCTTTCCGGACCCTGTATAAGGTCAGAGGTCAACAATCCAGGTTGGCAAAGTGTCGCCTCTTGAGCACTGCGGAAGCTGTCGCAATCCGTCTTCACAGTCCTCCACTTTGTTCTCAAAAACAATTTGTGGTTGCGCTTCAACTCCCTTGGCCCACCCCCCGTCCCAATACAAACCCTAGACAACAAAACAATTAACACCACAAATCCCTTCCCCACCCATATTTGTAAATGACTAATCCAATCCTTCCTATAGTGAAAATATTTTGTCAAGATATATATAGTGATGTAATGGCATGAGTACGAATCACTGAAAACGAGCTTGTTCGCCAACTTGTTTTCTCATAGAATGAAACAATCAACTGCTGTTGGTTGTCACGTCCTGAACACGGACGAACCCAAATGTATTCGTCCGTACAACCATCATTTTAGTTCGTAAACATTTATTTCAAACCAGTGAATTCTCCAGGGTTCAAATTTATGCTCTGCATCACCTGTGAAACATTTAACACGTTGATGCAGTTCGCATACCATACGAATGGAATTGTAATCTGCTAGAACCACGCAGGCTGCCCAATTGTGTATGTCAGATAGTTCTGTTCTGAGAAGTCCTATTGTTCTTACTGTTAGTTTTCTATTACTATTAATACTGCTGTTAGTACTATTATTATAGAGTTTTAACCTCGTGTTGATATTCTCCGTGTTCAGTCAGACCAGTAATTTCCTCGTCAGAAAAGCAGATCTGTAAGGAAATGTGCATTCCTTTCCTTATTGTTTACACTCAGAATTACTCTGTTTGTTCGACTCATACGTACCAATCCTTGGTCCTTCATTAATAAGCAACTTTAATTTATAAGTTGGCAACTTTACCTACGTGCTTCACTATTAAAAAACCCGTTTCTGTTCGACTCAACCCAGAAGAGGAATCCCAGTTCAAGACGAAGTAACCATCAGCCATCTCAGTGTGCTTGATCTCACACAAATCTCCTGTCTATGTGTGATCATTTTCTTATCCTATAGGGGCCAAAACTATAGTCACATTCTGTGCGCGGAGTGTTGGTATGCAGTAAACTTTCGTTTGAAAAGATTTCCTCTGGGAAAATTCAGTGAAAACTCTACCAATCCATCAACCAGTTGCTTTGTAGATCCCATTTAAAGGAACATTCACCAAACAACAGATTACCTTACTCCATATTGCAGGTTTTACCTCCCCTTTCCTCATCCAACACTAAAATACGCCGACAATCTAAACATCGAATGAATGCGACGCACTATCAAAACGTTCTCCGAAACAGGCCTGCGGAGTATTCGGCACTCAACACAGGTATACGTTTAGTCCTGTGCCCAAAATGGTGAGGTACATTTTGAACCAGGATCTGAATTCTTGACCCAGACGTCCGAAATTCTGCCATAATCGTTCCCAGCATAAGTGAAAACAAATTATTAATCTTCAGGACGCTTTTTCGTATACATTTCTGATCGGTCTAATGCCACAAGGTTCCTATCTGATGCTCTCCCCAGATTCGCACTAACAAAAAAAATCAGTTAGCTGATCTTTTAAATACAAATTGTTACGTAGTGTTATCGGCATACCAATCACAATTTAGGAGGATACTATCCCTGATTTGGCAATAGTGGGCATGCCTCGATCTTCAGCCCTAGAATGAAAGTCAGACACTCTAGGACTTGAGGAATCGAGAACAAACTCAACAGCTATAGTCCTCACAGTCTCACATTGCAAATCTCACAGGAAGTTCGTGACCTGTAAAAAGTATATTATCCATGCCATTTGCTTTGGATTAGATACACGCAAACAGCCTACAACCAAAGTCAAACCGGTTAAATGGAAAAAAGCTAGCCATTATCATGGAGTTGGCTGAAGAAAGCACAATCCAAGTTCCGTGGATTTGATCTTTTGTTCCCAATCTGATACATTCAACTACGTGCTGCATTTAACCACGCACTTTCGCAACGAAAATAAGGTTGGATCCCACGGTGAGTCACATGGTAACATCCCAGAATTTCCGAAACTAAGTCGGAAATTATTTCGAACTTATGCCATGACGATTTGGAATTCGGACACTAATTCGGCCGTAGAGCATATCAATTCGGAAGGATCAAGCCAACTGCAAGTACCGCCTGATTGGCCCATTGAAATGTCTCTCTGATCGGTCCGCATTAAGACGTGCTACTCGCAAACCACACCACTGCAATTTCGCGCATTGTCAGCGCCTGGTGTGAGTGAGTTGCTTCATGTTGTGGCAACGAAAATTTTATTATGATGTTTGATCTCGTGCTTCATGAGGATGAATTTGAAATGAATTGGGTGTGTTTGACACCGGGGACAAAAATGAATGACATCACGTTTGCCTGGCAGAAAACGCGATATTTATTGACAGTGAAATGTTAAACTGTTCAAGAAAATGGAGAATCAGTTCTGGTTGTAGGTAATGATAACACCGTCAGTGATTGTTCCATTCTTCACAAATATGCCCTTTCAACTATCTGGGAGACTTGAGTTATACTCAATCTCGCGGATGAAAATGGGTGGCCATTACGAACGCTCGAAGCACGATTTCACTTGATATCATATCCTGGAGAGCAATCCCTAGACAATAACATCGGTAATCGAAAACGCGGATAAATTATTCACCTATTCACAGAAGTTCCTGCCACAAGTTGAGTGATGGTTTAGGCATGGGAAATTTGGAATTTACTCCAAACGTCATTACGAATCAGTGAAAAGAGGATTCGTGGCTGATATCTGGCAATATTTGGCGGGTGATCGTTCATGTGCCTAAGTTGAATGACTGGTTATCGGTCAGGTTACGAAAATGCGATCAAAATTGGGGGTAATAAAACTACTTCACACCTGTTTTCCTCACTATCCGGTAGTATTCGATACCCATTACTGGTTCGTTGTCGCCGAAATGCATGGAGAATCCGCAGATGATATTCACTGTTCCTTCCTGGTTGGGATGCTTTGCTTGCTAGTAAACATGGGATGAGTGTGCATGAATCAGTAGTTCTGCTAACCGATGTGAAGGTGTACATAGACCAAGCCAACCATACTGACTGAAATTTAGCTTCATTCTATTAATTGGTTCTATATCACCTCCTATTTTCCCACCTAGTCTATCCGCCGTTCGACGCACCCTCCTCGATTTCCTATGTTGTGCCCGGCACGCATGTGACTGTTCAGCAGCAAGTCACCTCGGCTTATCGGTCGACTCGACCGACTCGACCGACTCGCCCGAGAGATTATACTCAGTCAAGGTCAGCCGTTGTCACCACGTCATCATGCCTGTCTGATTTCGTCGCCACATCATCAAGCAACTCACTCACACCAGGCGCTAACAATGCGCGAAATTGCAGTGGTGTGGTTTGCGAGTAGCACGTCTTAATGCGGACCGATCAGCGAGACATTTCAATGGGTCAATCAGGCGGTACTTGCAGTTGGCTTGATCCTTCCGAATTGATATGCTCTACGGCCGAATTAGTGTCCGAATTCCAAATCGTCATGACATAAGTCCGGCATAATGCAGGAATTGTTAGTGCCAAATTCTTTAGTTGTGTAAAAATTGGAGCGAACACTATGGTCACCGTATGTTGAGGCTGAGGACCAATGTGTTAGGCTTAGTCAACCACAGAAGGAAACAATAGTCGTTGTGCGATTCCCTGTGTTCTGCGTGATGTGAATAGGCATGGTTTGTGGGATTAGATATTTCATGTTCCTACTGTAATTTTGGGTCAGCTATATATTTTTATACCTATGAGATTTTCCAGGATTCCTGTCAGTGTCCTTTAATTTGAATAATGTTTGGCTGTGCACCCAAGGTCACTTGATTTTCCCTTTTAGCTTCGGTGATAATCCCTTCTTTCACTACTGATAATCACACGGGAAGACCACCACTGACCTTTATTCGAACACCTCGTGACCTCCGGCCTAGATATTCAGTGTTGAGTGAGTCAGTGTATTTTTACCGGCGATCACGTTATCTTCGAGAAAAAAGGCACTTATGTTGTAAAACTTTTCTTTCCACTCCTTGGTACTAGTCTTGTCCCCCTCCGCAACCCATAAAAACCTACCGCGCTATATTTTATTAGCTCTTTGTTGGTTCCTATTACTAAATGGTTACATTGAAAAGTGATGCGTTGTGTGGCGATATAGTGCACGGAGCAGATTATATCTAGCTGTATTTCATCAGTACCAAAAGTCAGCAAGTAATAAACGAGTACAAGAGATAGCAACCTGCGCGCTGCGGTCTCCCTCATCGGAAACGGCTCAGTAACTCGCAGCTGTGATGCAAGGCATCCCTTAACAGATCCCAGTGCGGTTTATTCGTTCCTGGTGCAAGTCTGCACAGAAAGATCTCGCTTAGGTGGACTGCGCAGACCTAGTCAGTTTATCCGTATCCGTTCAGCGAATGGATTACTTGGTCGACAGTCACATGTCGAGGCAAGCGGGTGACCATTTGACCGAGTCTCTCTGTATGTATCGTGGTCACTCTTTCAACGGTCGATACAGGTTCTACAAAACTAACCTGTAATGAGTGTAATCAGCGTGTACGTTAAACTGTCTTCGACTGTTCGCCCATAGTTCTTGCGGATTCTGTAGTTTTGTATCCGCATCTTTTATTGGTCTTTTTTTCTTCAGTGTGCTGCAGAAGACCGAAATGGGTTATCCGTAGACAAAAATGGAATCAGTTTCAATAATACTAATAAACCAGACCCTTGCTTGTGCATCCAAGGGGAACCAAATTCAACCAAGTTGCATGCCACGGGGTGCGAATTTATTATATTCTTTCGTATACCCTACTTAGTTTATTCGCATCTAGAGGGCGAGCTGAGGTTCTAAAATTAAAAACGGAATGTTTTGAGAATTTTAGTATCTCGACCGTCCCAGGCCGCATGCCGTTGAACCGTTCATATTTTCTAATCGGCGAGAACATTTAGCTCATTGTGGACACGAATATTCGAAACCCAGCAGTTCTCTAATTGCGTGCGCTGAGTTCGATATTAATTACATATTTATGCAGCTTTCTCATTTGTCACATGGCAATTTTTGGATCATTTACTTTACTGTTATTCCCCCGACACTTCGACATTCACATTCCAAGCAGCCGAGGATCAATGGGACTGAGCTAATGAGCTTGACAAAAATAAGCATTCGATGGTCTGAGTCCATGGAATACGGAACGTTTACGTCGATCGGTAGCAACTGGGTGTCGAATGGCTAATGTGCCCTACGGTAATCAATTTCTACGGTTTGTTGTTAGTTAACCGTAGTGGAATTTACCATTGGTCAGGCGTTTTTCTATTTGATGAAACTGCGAATGACCTTAATTTCTTATCATCATTCGTAACAATTCCTTAACCAGCAGTCATACATACTACTACAACTACTGCTACTGCTAATACTAATACTGCTCGCACCAATGTGCTACGGCTTTAGTAGCTATCCCACGATCTACTCAAGACAGAAATGAACAAGAAATGGGAAATGAGCAGTTGCGAGATAATACGATGAAATATTACATAGAGGTTTAATGATATCGAATACAAGAACATCAAAGCCCGGCCTCCTGGAGGCAAATGCTGACGCCTGAAATTTTTAAAAGCTGTTCAACTTTTCTCGGGTGGATTTCCTTCATTGTCACGGACTTTCTTGTTACGCAGTCGTTCAATCAACATAAACCGTTCACCAAGCAATCTGGCTTTGATTACCAGCAACTTGTTCCCCTAATAACTATCGCTAGAACTGAATTAGGATGGCTTACTTCAGGCCAGTACCATCCTCTCCACATCAATTGTGCTGAAACAAATGATAGCCCAACGATCGAAAATTTCGCCCATGAGGTAGTTTCCCAAACCATGGAATAATTTGATTGGTACACAGAGTGAAACCAATTAACTGTTAACTTTAAACTGAACTGATTCTGTACAAAAGAAATGTTACTCTGAAATTGCCATCACTGTCAGAATAGCAAGCTGCTGTGAAAGAGAGAGAGAACAGCTCCAGTTTCGTCGCACAACTGTTTACCTTTCAAGCATCAATCACTTGGGTTAGGTAGTCTGCAAGATTGTCATTGATCCAATCAATCAACCAGCCAGTAGTTCAGCCAAACTTCCAGTCAAATAACTGGTCACTCAGTCAACTTACTGGTTTTCTACAAATTTGGTTTCTATAGCAAACGTGAACCTTGTGCCAGGTAGGAGGAAGTCAGCAAGGACGATGGAAAATTCCACAAATCCTGAGAGCGCATAGGAATTTTATCAATTTAAACATCTTTTGTTGTAATTCGAAGCATTGTATTTTCCAGGTCAAAGTTTCCGGTTGCATGGAGTGGATAGGACAATTCGTATCCGGCTGGCACAACGGAATTTTCACCGATCTGTATGCGACATCGGTCGACGCCAGATTCAAAAGGAAGTGGGCAAAACGTATCACGTTTATCCCCCAGGTAATGGCTATCGGATCCACAGCAAGGCAAGCGATGAAGGCTATTTTTATCCGTTGTAAAACCGTTTTTTTGTGTATCTTGATCTAGTGTATCCACTACGGAGTACTGTCCGCCTAGATTATATGTTCTACCTAATCCCAAAGATGGATGCATTGTGTGGTCTCGTACGGATGCAATTTCACTCGATCGATCGATTCGGTAGTGGCGGGTTACCAGACAGCAGACAACACCACAAGTTAGAATAGCAACGAACCCAGAACAAAACAAAATTGTAAAAATCAGTTTAAATTTTTCCGTGAACACAGTAGGTTCGTTGGTCAAATCTTCCTGCTGGTTTGTAACACGATCCGCGTTCTGTCTAAGCAGCTGAGATAGCCTGACTTGCCGGTCTTGTGTTTCGTCAGTTGTCGAACTAATGTTACTCAAATTCACATAGAAATAACCCAAAGTTTGTAGTTTACGAGAGTTTCCATTGTCTTGGACTAACACGCCCGACATGTACAACCAGTTCGGGTTGAGGAAAGTACTTAACAGTTTCATTGTTCCATCTGAATAGATCTCCAACGCTTCATTTGGTAAATCCATCACATGCCCGCGAACTCGGATCGACAATCTATTCGGGTCTAGTTTGTAAAAGGTTAACCGTGCGTTCTCACCAAGATCACGATCGGTGGCGTGGAGCTCGGCCAGCCACTCGTTACCACCTGTCGTGGCAGGATCTTTACGCCAAGTAATCTGCAATAGACGAGGTGCTGGTAGTAGTCCTAACTTCGTGACAGACCTTATTCCCCCTGTTCCCATAGCCGTTTCCGCAGAATTGGCTTGTTCGGTTTTCGGGCCCGGATCATCTGGTGAGATTGAGTGTGGCATCCATTCGGGTGCATTGTCATTCAAGTCGATCACAAAGATGGGTAAATTAGTGATCACACTACGTTTCAACACGTGACCACGATCTTCCAGTAGTACGCGAAGCTGATAAGATTGAACCGATTCACGATCGATTAGCATGTGCTGATCACGTTCTAGTGTCACCTGGCCTGAGTGGGGTTGAATATCGAATCGCGGTAGTTGAATTTGCCCGTCATTGTGGACTTGCTGATCCGCTTGTTCAATCGTAACTTCCTGCAGCTGATAAGTGATGGTCCCATTCTCACCTGCATCCGGATCCCTGGCTATTATGGTTCCAATCAGGAATGGGTAAGAAATAACCGTGTGAACGTTTTCAAACAAGTGTGAATCCCACTCAACAACGGAAAATCCACTAACCATAAGAGAGGGAATAACGGACGGGGCGTTATCATTCACATCAGCTACTCTGACGCTCAGTTTTGCTTGAGCAGTTCGACGTGTTCTGGATGCATCCGGATCAAGTTGACGTTGTCCCGAGCTTTTAATATGCAGTTCTTCTTTAGCCACAATCAAACATTCAAATTTTTCCGCTACTTCGCGATCGATTCCGTTCGGAATACTTAAAGCACCATTTAATGGGTCCAAATGGAATTGCTCACAAGGTCGTGCATTCTCCTCACTGGTAGGTCGCAGGTAAAAGTTTGCACGGACATTAATCTCTTGAAGTTGAACGCGCAGCAGTTGTTCCTGAACCCTATTCGTCTCTACCAGCTGAAGACTGTAGGACTTCTGTTCAAAGCATAATTCATGTCCACTCCGCTCGACCACATGGACGGTTAATTTGATCGATGATGTGAGTGGATAGGGCTTACCTTTGTCAGCACAAATTATAATTATCGTGCTAAACGGAATCTCTCTTTCTATCCGATCTGGTCTTGTGGTTAAAGACCTGATGGATGAGGCCTGAGTGAATCGATTGGCTTGAATCATATACACATATTGATCATACATTTTTCCAGTCTCCACAAGTTTCAGTTCAATTCCAAATAATTTTTGAATTTCATTATCCATAGTTTCAGCCCAACAGTCAACTATACCGTTCTGATCCAAATCTGCGTCAGATACAAATACTAGTCCTACGTGACTTTGCGACTCAATAGACTCGTCAATAGTGAGTTCGTTTGTCTGGTTCTCTTCGTGATTACAACCAACTTTTTTCACGATAATATGTGGTGCATGATTGTTTGTATCAGAAATGTGAATCACTAGCATGATCTGATTCGATTTTTTTGGAGTACCATTGTCACTAATGATTATCAGGACACGAATAGTTCGCGTTTCATGGGCCGATATTGTACGTGCCAAGCGTAGTTCCCCGGTACTTGGATCAATGGTAATCCACTGGGTTGCGTTCTTCACAGTACCGACCGTTTGGAGTGTGAAACTCAAGCGACCTGCTTCGCCGTCATCTGCATCGGAAGCTTCCACTTTCAGCAGAATAGTGCCAACAGAAACTGATTCTGAAACAGTCATTTCATGCACAGATTGGGAAGGATAAACGAGTTGTGGTGTGTTATCATTCACATCACGAATCAATACACGAATGGGTAATCGAGAGCAATTCAGACTCGTATTTTCCGTACTTGGACATGCAAGCAACTCCATCGTGTATTCTTTTCGTACTTCGTAGTCTAGAGGTCTCTGCACACGGAGAGCAGGCAAATCGTTGCATGTTGCGTTTTTTGTCAAACTTAAATCCAATTCAAATGCGGTTTGCTCTCCGGATTTGTTGCGCTCTTGCTTCAACTTATAGTTGATCAATGCATTGTGTCCGGTGTCTGCATCAAACGCCATCGGCAACGGATACTGATAGCCCACAATCACATCCTCTCCGATCCAAATGTTATAGGAACCACTCCAGTCAGGATCCGACAGTTCCAAAAAAATCGGTCCATTGTCATCCACGTCCTCGATTTCTATGGTCAAAGATACCCACTGTTCTTCGGCACTTCCGCGCAGTTTTCGCACAACAGCAAATTCTAACGCGCACTTTTCGACCCTCGCGATATTCGTTATATTAGCTGGAGTCATCAGCATCATCATCCTCATCACTGACAAGGTAAGCTGATTCCCACTGCCTGGCATCGAATCGCGTCCTCCAGGTGGCCACACATGTGACCTGGGGCAAATAGCTTCACGATCGATTCTCGCTGCCGTGTGTAAATCGGCTGTTTCAGAGTCTAGGACGAACAAATTAGCTCCGTTCACACTGAGTTCGTACAGATTGAGGGAATCTGTTCGAAGTTTTGAATGGTTATTCATTTGTTGTTGTTCTGGAAATTGTATATCAATGAGTATATTTCCAATAAATGTATGCACAGGAACTTCCTCCTTCACCATGTAGGTCAATTTTGGTGGCAAACTATTAGCCAGTACAAGGAACACAGGGAAATACAATGAACTGAGAAAAAATGGCGTTATCTGCAGCTCCATTCGAAACAGACAGGCTGTCTTATGGAGTTAATGATGGTACACAGTGAACGAGACAGGAATCAATCCAGCAAGAAAACCGAGAACAAATGAATTGCGATAAACAGATGTCCTTGTTTATGTGAACTGGTGAGTTTACTGATCCATTTACCACTGGCCAATTAACTGGTGCAGTACATGAATAATGTGAGAAAGTTGAGAGGCTGGAGAAAACTCAGTCTGTCTGTTCCTCTATCCACATCCCACCCCCAGCAGACAACATCGGACGAAACTCGAGTCAGCCAAGTGCCCACAAGTTTGATTTCCCCGCCTGCACTGCTCTATCCCACTTCTGTTCGAATGTTTGTCTTCCAAAGCGACCCCCTGCGCCGACTTTCGGTATGCATCAACAAGCAGCGGTAGATGAACAAGTACGCATTAAAACGCACAGGCACACGCACACACACACGCGAGTTTACACAAGAAATATTACTGTATAGGAAAAGCAGTCCATATGACCAATTGATAGACAAATTACGCCCGTATATGGTGGATCAACCCCTTCCGTTCTCCCGCATATCAGAAACAAACAATATCATTGTCCATTGCTTCCTATTCTTCCCTACTCAGCATCCACGTATCAACGGCAATCCCGGTAGCCTTATCCGACTGTTCTTGTGGTTATTCCTGTGCCGATTTTTCCCCGTTTGGAGAGTCTGATTGGCTCACAGAGTAAAACTAAAAATGTGACCAATCACATGAGAAATGACGGGCCCGGGGTATACGAATCAATTGCATTTCGAGCCCTGGAGGGCTCATCAATCGCGGTGGCTAAAGTGAACCCATGGCAACATTGTTGCTCGGGGCCAGTCTGAGTAGAAAAATAAACAATTACTTGATTAAAGTGTGAAGACGCGTTGCGGACGTTGGGATAAGCCAAAGTTTCGGTCATAGTCGGTTACCGTTTTGAAGGCAATCTTCATATTCCAAACATTCCGAACACGGTATTGTGACGCAACTTTTCCCCGGTACACTTCGAAATAACTCCAATTCCGACATCAGCATGCTGCTCGTGTGTTCATGTATCTCTCGACCGTATTCTCCCGTTGCAAACGCCTATTTTGCAGTCGAGGAACCGGGTGGCACTGCGCAAGCAAATTTGGCAATCACATGACTGCAGCCAGTTGTTCCATCCGAAACAATCGACTGTTCCATTAGAGATGGTCGAGTAGCCATTACTGAATTAATTCCAGTCCCGTCATCTAAGTGAATCGTTTACCTGCATCGCCCCCCCCCTCAAACCTTCGAAACAAGGTGAATTGTCATTGGATTGTCTAGTGTTCAAATACTGTCAGTGTAATTCATTTCCTTAGATGACATTCTTTTTTGATAGCATCTTCCTTCTAAAAGTATCCCGTAGTTGCTATGTGGTAGAAGGAAATTGGAGGGTTTCCAAACTACCACTACTAATCCTGATCTGAGCCATATCTCTCAGCATCTTCGACCAACAAAAATCCCCATCTCCTGGGCCCCAACCGGGAAGGCGGGAGGCACCAAACGAGGCCAAAGCAGAAACTAACTTGGTATGTGTTTGTAGTAGGAGATTAAATGTTTTCATGAACTGCTGGTGAGTTGAATGATGATATCAAATGGTGAATTATTTCATAGAAATTAACTCTTTCGTGCATCTTAGTTACGTCAAAGTCTGGCCGTCAGGACGCTTCTTCCTGCTTTGCCCAGCAAGTGGAAAGGAGCGCGAAGAGGTAATCGATAGGCAGGTATGCACAATACGTGCCCAAGCCAACGAAAGCATCTTAAAGCGATAATCTGGATCAGAGGACGATTGTCTCTACTCAATACACGATGATCCACCTAGTCACTGCTCACCTGATGTTCCTATCAGACTAAAGCAACGCCTCGGAGAAATGCGTGGTCGGAAACAGAAAATTTTCCTCGACGTGGATGAGTCAGGTTCTGCAGACGTACAGAACATGACGAAATGTGGCATTGCACACCGATTGTATGATGGACACCTGGATTTCATAGTGTCCCCACGATCGTCACAGGTTCGTGAAAGCTACTCTGGGTTTCACAGTCCGTGCTGTGACCTCTTCCCAAACACCTCCGCCAAGTGTAATTAGACTCTTGGGGTAGGTGAAACTATTAACTACCTCAAACCAATCACCCAAAGGGTTAGTGTAGATAAGTCATAAAATTTGTCCCCTAGAAGGAATTCAACTCCATTGTATAGAAGACCAGATAAAACGTTCTGTAAAACATTCTCTATGACAAAGTTGAGTATAAATGGGATATAAGGCAGCCTTGCCGTACTCCGATGAAGACGACAAAGGGTGGCGAAAGCTGACCATAAGCTTAACCCAGCCATAGTTCTCAGGCACTCCATTTCTGAACAAACAGTGCGACAGTGCAGACCAATCAACAGAGACAAAGGCTGCACGAATTTGTAAGAACACGATGGTCGTTGACATTTGGAAAGTAAAACGGTGCTCGAAAGGCTGTCGGAGGATGAAGATTAGCTCGAAAAATCCACGACACTCGAGAAACCCAACTTGTTGCTCACGAGTTTGGTATTCACGGGCGTGTTACAACCTGCGGAGAGTGACTCTATCGAGGTTAGTCGAATACCTCTATGATTATAACAGTCACTACGCAAGCCCTTTTAAAAATTGAGACCAACAATCGACTCACTCCACGAAGGGAAGCCTTTCTCGGAGTACCAGTCCTTCGGAAACAAGGTATGGAGTTCTCTGACCATTTTCATTCCTCCAGCTTTAAATAAAACGGGGGAAAGATCATCGGAGCCTGTTGTTTTATGACGTCCTAAGGCTCGGATTTCCCTTGAGATTTTCGTCTCAGTTGGTGGATCTATTGTAACAGGCCATTTGACACTTGCCGTAATAATTGTAGGAGGGTGTGACGCTAAGGGTCAGCTGAATTGTGCTTAAAAGTGCTCCGCTCGTTGTACAAGACATCTATGCTAGTTATAGACAAACGAACCATCAGCTTCACCGACGGTTTCGCTTACACCCAATGCTTTCTTGCCGTTTCCGGGATTAAGTGAAAAAACTTCCCAGAATTTAACCTGACGGAAGCATGTTCCATATTCGTAAGCTCATTGAGACCACCGACCTTGCAATCCCTGCGCAAGCTTTTACTGAATCTACATCTCGTTGCCTGCCGTACAAAAATGGAGCCGACTTGATATTTCGCTATAGCTGAAGGGCCTTGCTTTTGTGCCCCTCTGTGCTCACTTTTAATGGATGGTATATTCAGTTAGAGTGAATTTGTTGAATATGTCCATGCCTTAGAGATTTAGATCGCCGATTTCTACGCCCTATCCCGAGGAATGGATACAGCGGCTGAATGAACAAAGCTAAGGTTGGGAATCAACCACTGCACTGATTTAAGGAATAATCTGTCACAGCCTGCCCAGCTTAATAATCTTCGATGGTTGGTTAATGTGTCGCGAAAGGGGGAACACACGTCTGTTATCACGTGCCCTATTTTCCACTCCGCCCATAAGGAAACATGGCAATAAACAGATGACGTGGCATCGTGGAATGAGGTATCGCGCGTCCTCGTCGTTGGGGTCTGAAAGACCCATCAACTCGCTGAGTGGAAACACCGTAGGATATGTCGGTCGACCGTGAGTGATAGCCATCGTGTTTTCATTTTCTGTCGAACCAAGTTGATCATAAATGTGTCCGTACAGTAAGAATGCGTATTTCATCGGCCGGCAACTAAGGCATTCCTTTATTTTCCCGTTTGTGTCGTTCCATTCCCTGTTCTCATGCATATTCATTCTTCCCAAACCGACATATAACTAAGAAAGAAAGGCCGCGGTCAATGGGCTATGCAATACTGTTAAAGGATAAAAGGATGACGATGATCATGATCATAATCAATTTTATGATGATGAAGCTGAAGACGAGGAAGATGATGAAGACATGGATGACAATGATTTTTACTCAAATAATGGTTCGAATGAAGATGTTGTAGATGATGATGGTGCAGATGTTGGGGATAATGATATTGCTGATAATAATGGAGATGACGATGATGATGATTTCGTATGTTAATCTCCCGGATAGTGGTGATGGGAATGATGTTGATGATTGTATGGTACTGTTGATGATGGTGATTATTATTATTATCATTATTATTATTATTATTTTGACGACTGTGTTGATTCGCATGACGATGATCAAGATGATGCTCGCGGAGACAATGATGATGCGGATGCTGTTGACGGTGTTTGGGTGATGAGCATGATCATGAATATCGGGATGATCCGAACGAATATGACATTGGTTACGATGATAATTATGATGATGATGGGGATGACAAGGGATATGACCATAATGATGAGAGTGCTGATGATGCGTTTGTCAATGATCCGACCGGTGATGTTGATGAAGACGATGACCATCATGTGGATGATGAGTGGTGAAGACAAGTGTAATTCTGACCGTGTTGATTACCATGGTGGTGAACTCGAACTAGCGTTTGGGCCCCACAACTAGGAGGTTGTCGAAACGGCTTGACTGAAACCAGTGTTGTTTGTTCCTAACTCGTTGAATCCAGCCGTTCGGTGAATGTGACCGAAACGTTTCACCCGATCTCAACTAGGTACCTAGGACTCCTAAAGTGTCAGGTCTTCCAATTCGGGGTATCCGTCGACATCCGATTATGCAATCCTCCGGAGTAAGGCCAGTACTGTTTCGCCCAACCCACCCATGTTAATATAAGGGAAGAAATTTAATCCAGTGTCACCCACTATTCTTGTCCAGATTAGACGTGGATCACTTACGTGCACTTTTTTCCGTCTTGTCTTATTTAATGCATCCAAACACCCTATTTACTTATCCTGGTTGGTGGTGATTGCATGCGATTCGGTGTAGTTGTATGATTATTGGAGCACTGAAAACGAGCTTACTCGTCATTTAGTTTGGATTTCAAACCATATCGTCTCCTTGCCAGACTGTCTACTGATTCACGTGAGTTGACAGAGCTACGTAAGTTCAGGCAATCGGTTGTGTACATGTGAGCGTTGACCTGACACATTTCGAGTGTCCATACTTATTGTGACAACGCATTGACATTCCCTGCAAAAATGCTGGCCATCTGGAATTGCACTTCGTGACAATTGTTACCGATCAATTTCACTGTCCGTTGTGTACTTTCATAATCCAACAAATTTTTGTGATATGATAATTCTATTCATGTCAAAATCGGAGATTTAAAGGCACATGCTCGTCCGGGAATAGAGCAGCTTTTGGGGTCACATCGAATGTATCAATTAGTCTTAAGCCACATTAGGCCGAACAATCGCCCTTTGTCAATCGTGGAAGTCTAACACCCATTAGAAAGATGCACCGACAGTAGAATTATCCGAAACCGCCTATAGAATTCCTGACGCCAGTCCTACAAGAACGATTGCCTTTAGACGCACCAACCTTTCCAAAACAAAATCAGCCAATTTTGTCGCTCAACTCAAAAGCGAAACCAACCATTTGCTACTCAAAATCAACGCTTCTGTTAACACAGGTAAAATAGTATCGTTTCGTGTCCAATGAACAATCATATGGAAGAAGTTCTCCAGTTTCGTTTTGTCATTTCTGTTGTTAGTATCATCATCAGACATTTGGTGAGACTCGTTACTCGTCATGCACCTTTAAAGTAAATCAGACGGGTTACACAAAAGCCAATCATTAGTGGTGACCATTTTAACCAGATTTCAATCTGGTCGTCTATTCCACATTTCTGATTGGTCTACTGCCACGAGGTTCCTATCTGATGTTCTCGCCCAGATTCGCACTAACAAAACGTATTCCGGTGAAACAGAGTTTATGCATATTTTGATGAGCAGCCAATGAGCATCACCAATCTATCTAGTCTCAGAATACATCGACGATTAAGACACGTGTAGTAACTATCACACACCTGTACCTAACCGTTACCGGTCCCCTACCCAAATTTTCGATTTATGCAACTACCTTAGGGGAACATGAAGTTTTTAGAAGTTGGTACTAATACCGGTGTACTACTAAATCGCTAACACGTTGAAGGATGATCCCAAATCCCATTATGTCACCATTTGGTAGATACGGTAATTTTGCATTTCTTTGAGGCTGAAAAAACCAACTCAGAGCTTCTCGAGGTTCGTACATCGACTGATTCGCGATCTCCAATCTGCTTTTCTGTGGAATGACAAAGTCTTTGTCTCTAGTGCACAAGATTACGAACACCACGATCATCTACATCTCGCTTTTCAGTGTTCCATTGTACGGCAATCCAATCTAATGGGCTCTCCTTCAAACTATCGACCACCTCAGGTCACTTGACAGCGACTCATGAGAGCAAGCAATGTATGGAATACATGGCAGTACCGAACTGAAACACATAGGAATTAAGGACGTATTGCGATAACACAGTAGTTCACTCCCGTACAGGAATAATGAAGAGTCATTGAAGCATATGGAGGACAAAATATGTAAGAAAAACAAGTTCTTGAGGAACACCTGAATTGGTAGTTGCAAATCTTGACGGTTTCCCCCGAGTTTCGCGTTTGGGATGCGTTTAACACAGTGGTCCATAAGTTATGCTAACAAATAAGAATTGGATCGAAAGAACAGTACGATTTTGGAACCAAATATGACTGTGGAACTGAATCAAAAATAGGAGCAAAATGAGCAAATAAGCAACAGGTGAACTAAGCAGTGATTAAATGATGGACAAATAAAGTGTCATGTATAAGACACCATATCGAGAATTCCTCAAAGACGATTGCGATAAAAATTGGTCTCCCGTGGTGTACACAGTATGGTTGTAAATCTGTTCAGCTGATGCTTCATTTATATAATAGACTACCGTTTGGTTTGACTGTGTAAATGATGATTGTTTTATATACGCTTGCTGGACTCCGACTGACACTGGTTTCTGCTTCTGCGCTTATGTGACAAGGCAAAAAACTATCTCAGATACTGATTCCTCAGTTCATACGAAACCACTGTTCTAGGGCCATATTGTTTCTTGTAGATCAGAAATTGCAATTGAGTCCCTACTTTTGCTTGCAATTAATGATGAAGGTCTGAGACTTCTGTGGCATGGATTAATAAGGGTATTTCTCAACCGCACTCTTATCTACGATACGAACTTTGGTGTCATTGAATTGACTTTATTAGGAACACTGATATGATGCCGAAATAGCTCCTACGAGACATTAATTGCTGGAGTGAAATTAATGCAGTATTGGCGTACGGTGACTGGATTGCATACTTGAGCGGAATTTGGGCGAACCGAGGTAAAAGCCAACAATTCACAAGGACTTATAGTGAAAATCAAAAGCTGGAGTTGGTTAAACATTCGTAGTCGGATCGATTTACATAACCATGTCTCTTTGGAATTCAATCTAAAATTTTGGTGCAATGGATAAACTCCTCCTCAGTTCATTTATCGCTCTAAACGTCAGTTTATCGGAGCCCTCATCATGGGTTGAAGACATAGGCTGATTTTTTGCATTTGATTGGGCAATAAACTTCGACATTATCCTCTGCTGCCTGGAAACATAAGACGCTGATTCCACATGAGGATAGTGACACAGTCTATCTGACACATTGTCGGGTGTACTTCGTGGTTGTTTAACCGCAAACCACTGATTTCCGATTTTGGTCAATCATATTTTCAGCCTCTGCTCATGGGTTTTCTCGTCCCCTTATGAGCACGTCATCATTCTGAATTTTGGATGGGCTAAATTCGTCTGCCTTCGTCAGCTCGCACCCCAGATTTGCAAAAATGCCCCATTCGTTGAACCGTGGACGATAGTGGTGGCCACAGTTCGGCCTAGCTCACTTGCCTGAACAAGTGAAAATTGACGTCATCGCACTTGAGACCCGACCAAATCCTAAATCACTCATGTTTTGCCGTTCAATTGAGTGTCACCGAGCTTGCACATGACGGCAGCTTTGATTGGCATGGAAATTTCGTTGTCAAGTCTGTCTGCTTCAAGCTAGAGAAGTCAGTGTCCGAGCCTGTTTACGTTGGACATGAGAGACTAAACATTTTCGTTTTGCTCCAGTTTCGGACAGTTTCGCCTATCATGTGGCACCGCGTACAACCGAAATTCACCATACCTCCTTTGGCGAGCTACCATGAAAAATCAGTTAGCTGATCTTTTAAATACAAATTGTTACGTAGTGTTATCGGCATACCAATCACAATTTAGGAGGATACTATCCCTGATTTGGCAATAGTGGGCATGCCTCGATCTTCAGCCCTAGAATGAAAGTCAGACACTCTAGGACTTGAGGAATCGAGAACAAACTCAACAGCTATAGTCCTCACAGTCTCACATTGCAAATCTCACAGGAAGTTCGTGACCTGTAAAAAGTATATTATCCATGCCATTTGCTTTGGATTAGATACACGCAAACAGCCTACAACCAAAGTCAAACCGGTTAAATGGAAAAAAGCTAGCCATTATCATGGAGTTGGCTGAAGAAAGCACAATCCAAGTTCCGTGGATTTGATCTTTTGTTCCCAATCTGATACATTCAACTACGTGCTGCATTTAACCACGCACTTTCGCAACGAAAATAAGGTTGGATCCCACGGTGAGTCACATGGTAACATCCCAGAATTTCCGAAACTAAGTCGGAAATTATTTCGAACTTATGCCATGACGATTTGGAATTCGGACACTAATTCGGCCGTAGAGCATATCAATTCGGAAGGATCAAGCCAACTGCAAGTACCGCCTGATTGGCCCATTGAAATGTCTCTCCGATCGGTCTGCAATAAGACGTGCTACTCGCAAATCACACCACTGCAATTTCGCGCATTGTTAGCGCCTGGTGTGAGTGAGTTGCTTGATGATGTGGCGACGAAATCAGACAGGCATGATGATGTGGTGACAACGGCTGACCTTGACTGAGTGTAATCTCTCGGGCGAGTCGGGCGAGTCGACCGATAAGCCGAGGTGACTTGCTGCTGAACAGTCACATGCGTGCCGGGCACAACATAGGAAATCGAGGAGGGTGCGTCGAACGGCGGATAGACTAGGTGGGAAAATAGGAGGTGATATAGAACCAATTAATAGAATGAAGCTAAATTTCAGTCAGTATGGTTGGCTTGGTCTATGTACACCTTCACATCGGTTAGCAGAACTACTGATTCATGCACACTCATCCCATGTTTACTAGCAAGCAAAGCATCCCAACCAGGAAGGAACAGTAAATATTATCTGCGGATTCTCCATGCA
>LUCM01010976.1:0-11267 GCA_008360955.1 Fasciolopsis buskii
TTCTGCTTTTTCTCGCTATTCCTCATCTTTTTTCAGGTCACATCAGTGTTAAGTCCATGGTTTTAAAAACTGAGCTAAAATGGAACTTTCGCCTCACGTTCACTTGGCGGGAGTACGTTAAACTTTGGCTGCGTGAGTGGAATTTCATAGACTTCACTGTGACGCTGCTGTGGAATAGAGCATTCTATATAGCCTTGGATCATTCTGGTTGCGGCGCGAAATGTACTTTTCACAAAGTGTGAAATGTTACATGGCTTTAAGATTCCCCTTATGCATCCACCGTAAATATCAGTAGGTTAGAAACGGTTGAGTCTTCTGCTCAGGAGGCTACATAACCACAGAGGGACGGACTAGAGGCAGAGTCAGTAGCCCAAAAGCGAGGACTCAACCGGCATTCTGAGGAGACTGGTTCACTGTCCTCTGACCGAAGGGTAAAGTGTACGATACTCTCATTAGTGATGAACTCGATAGACACTGTGGTACTCGGCTTGTTTTAGCGCCCGAATTCGGCCCGCTGTCCGTCTGCAATCATGAATCCCCAAGGAATATATTATAAGTAGGATGGCACGTGCGCAGCTTGTGTGCGCGTTATATAATCTGGTGGGGCACGTATCAAGTTGGTTCGCTGTTATCACTGTCGGTTCTTTGACTAAGATATTTTCCCTTATCGCTTCCATTGAATTCCACGTCGTGCCTGGTTAGCTCAGCTTGTGATGGGATGGAAAAAGGTGTGTGGATCAAATCGTTTGGTGGCACGAAAATGCTTGCCTCAATTCCATTCGTCCTGTTTTACTGTTTGGGACTTCGAGATTTACAGTACAGCTGGATTCAGACCGTGTCGGATTGCCTTCAAAATCATACTCAGTAGCGACTATGTTACGACAAATTATGTTCGAACCACTAATAGATTTATTCTTCAAGCGTTTAAGTTTATTATTCTGTTTTTACTGCTTCTCTATACCTGTACTAAATTATTGGTAAATAAGCGTATACCTATATGGTCCGACGTGTGCATACGGAAAATGTTTGCTGCTTAATGCGAGCGAACGGGCGATGCACGGAACTCGACAAATTTGTCCTTATCACAAAAGCCTTTCTACAGAATTTTGTAACCTTCTATTTGAATTGCTTGGCACGACGCACTAATGTGACTTTCAGCGTTTTCAGTTCCACGGCGATAATTCTGCCTTAAGGCGACTCACAAACCCGCTTGACTAACTTGAAAACTTTACCTGCAAAACTTTAGTCCTGATCATCTCCCGAATTCACAATAGAGGCTCCTGGTAGTGCCGAACTCATTGCTTCGAATACATTCCGGTCTACCACCGACTTCACAGTTGCAGACTCCTCTCCCTGGAGAACAATATCGTCGGTGAACTCGAGTTCAGCGACCCAGCAACCGTGGGCAAGTTGAGTGCACGGCGCGCTATTCAGTCTGTAGCATAGTTGAGTAAAATGGATGACAGTGGGCAGCCCTGACGGACACCTGAGTCAAGGAGGAGTCTGCAGATTCTTCGCCGTAGGCACGAACGTGCTCCTGTGTTGACGAGTAATATGCTTTTATCGGCCTGATATACTTTTCCGCCATCCCATCGAAGTATGTTTCAGAGTGGCTGTTTGTCAACGGACTCGAATGCTGCACAGGAATTGATGAAACACCCTTTGGTGGGTTGCTGGAACTTAGACCGCTGTTCTAGAATTCGACAAAGTTAAAGTCTGGTTAATATAACCTCTTTCTCGACGAAAACCACACTGATTAGAGCGTGTTCGTGTGTCCCGAACAACAAAACGGTTTAGTAGGATAGTTGCAAAAAGAGTAGGTGCTATATCTATAAGGCTGATATCCCTGTAGTTCGCACATTTATTGTTATTGCACTTTCCCGCTATGACGAAACAGCTTAGTTAGTTGGCTCAATAGAGGTAGCAAACAAGATTTGGGCATCTCGCGTGGAATGGCCTCCTCACCGGGGACGGGTGAAGATGATTTCCAATTCGTCGGGAGGCTCAAGGTCAATTTCGTTTTGATCCGCATCGCCTGATGATGCTCGATGGGAGGGCGACTGAGCTGCTGGTTAAATGTTTGACCCATCTTTGGTGCTTTTTTCGCGTCCTGATATGAGGTAGCCACTGCCATCACGAAGCTTGGAGGGCGGAGGCTTCACCTTTCCCGAAGAGGAGCTCATAAATCAGAAAAGTTCCCCAAGATCTCCAACGGCAGCTGGAGTTTCCATGAGGTCTGCAGTTTCATGTCAACATCTTTTTCGGTTGCTCTTCGGTAAGCGTGTAGCTTTGCAGCGGAGGTTGTGGAGTCTGGCGTCTGTAGCCTTAGCATACCAGTTAAGAGTTTCTGTGGTTATTCAATCGTTGCAGTGGAACAATTGAAACCAAAAGGAGGACGGATGCGTCCTGTTGAAGACTACTGTGGGCGCGTAAGAAACTACGGAAAACCTTTAGGTGCTACAGTGAGACTTCATCCAGACGTGATGTGACACCCCGCGTGTTTTTATGACTCGGCGACCCATACAGGATGGCTTATCTCGAGCCAAATATTCAATCATGCCTAAAGTTCAGTGAGGAAATGATCTGACAAAGTAGTATTCTTATCCTCCTGGTTGGGTTGATATGGGGTGACAACTCGATCAACAAATTGATGGAAGAATAACTGATCCAAGCAGGTGAGCCTCCACTCATCCAGGAAGATGTGAGACATCTGCTTTACCTAGGTACACACTGCCAAGTCATCTATTGATCTTCGTGACTTCTTCCACTCCGTAAGAGAAACGGAATGTAGGGCACTGTGTGGGAGCCTCAGGTTTACCATAGGAAGCACTCGACCTAGGCACCACACTTTACTAAGCTTGACACGCTGTGAAAGAATATTATCTGAACCGACACCTGATACTGTTATGCTGCCGAGTTTGGTTGGTCTATGCACACACTGAAGCACAAGACACAAGTACTCGCAGCGCACGATATCACAGGAGCACACAGCTTGTAGTCTAGTAGGACACGAACACACACACAGGTTGGAGACAAGAAGATCGGGCTCAAGACTCAAGGCCTGTAGTCGCACAACGAATGGGACAGATCTGCTGCTCCCTTGAATGAGCAGCCACACGGAACAATAAGCGGCGCGAAATACGAACAGCCAGCCCAGCCTGCCAGCGGGAGAGGGAAGACGAACACAGAGTACTGCCGCGTGTTTATTGGTGACCCACCAACACAAGTCAGAATTCAAGTGAGCTCTATCGTTTATATAGTTTTGTTGGGTGGCCTTGATCGATGTGTGGACTGGCCAATCACAGAACGGGCTTTTATGAATCTTTTCGCGGACATATAAAAATATTCAACCGCGCAATATTTAAAATAACGTCAGTTTCGAAATATTGAGAAAAGGGTAGATTCTTTTGGCAAATTGGTAGCAGAAATGAAATCTGCGGTTCCAAAAACCTTGGATTGGTCATCGACCATAACAGACACTAGATCCCTGACGTCCATGTTACCCTCTCCCTCTCCATCCAATTCTCTCGATACTAAATGAACATTAGTGATCGAAAACCTTGACAATTATCGGAATTAGACTGATCTCACCGCAATTGCTTCAGCCATTGTATGTGCTCTTCTTCAACATGAGTACAATCGGTGACCCACTACACAAAAACAGGATATGCTCCTCTTTTCAAGTATCACAGAGCGAGTGCTTTTATCAGAGTTTCCATCCAGTGTGATACGAACTGGAGAGTTCCTCGGAACCGGCCGCCATTCCCCTCTTTGGCAGTTGAATGTTGGATTCTACTCCCACTTCCGTTGGGGAGCCAAGGATTCGTAGTAGTGGTCGTCGGACCAACTACATCAGCGTGCGGTCAGCTAAACCGATCCTGGGAATATTCAGCTCAATGGTCGAGTATTTGCTGTTTGCTATGAATGAGCTCTGCAGTCCTAGTATACGCGGTTTCACTAACCAACGTTCGTCACTTACCGGTACCGCATGAAGGCTTAAGCAGCTGCTGCTTCCATTTCTTTAGCTACCTTAACCCATCGGTTTTTACGGTTATTCCTGAGGCTTTTTGTCAGCTGACGTTATTGATGTCGTCGCATTTTGTTCAGCTCCTAACTCTAATTGAGTTAGCTTTTTTGCTCATTACACTCAGGGACTCTTGCGAGATCCAATGACTTTGATGTATGTTGGATCTAGAACCACAGATGAAACCTGCTGTCAAGTGCTTGATTTGATTCCAGCGCTCATCACTGTTACTGTTCGCCGACGTTCTTAGCTGGCTTGATAGTTCATAACTGATGCGAACATCCTAGTCGGACAGCGTGCCATGGCCATCCGGGTTTGCGATTTGCGCCTACAGCCACTAAGCCGTTGTGGAAATCCATCAGAACTGACACATGCTCCAATTTGACGAACTTAGACCAGTAGGATCTACACTTTTGAACAGAACCGTACCGACCGTAGCTTGCCGCGATATGGTCAGTCTTACTCAGTACCTGTCGAGTTCAAAAGCCATATCCCCGTGGGACACGAACTTTGTCGGAAATCCGATTAACTATACAAGATTTCAGAAATCTTTCCGTCGATTATACGCTGATCAGGCAAGGCTCAATGCCCACTTAAACAAGCCTCTGGTATACTATTTTCCGACTGTTACCAGTACACCGAATGAAAGTGATGAACCTGTCATGGAACTCTTCCTTTCAAGTATTGGTGCTAATGTCTGTTGGGGTGTGTGCCGAGATGAGAAGTAGGCCGTGTATAGCACAGCCATCCTTGCGTATGGCGACTGACCCATGAAATCTTACGACTATTAACCGGTATCCAGTCTAAAAGGACCACTTCAGCTTTATCATTCAAGACTATTCCTACTCAGTGCTCAAGCTGCTTTGTTTACTGAAGTATGTAGGAAATATCTTCGTGAGACATTAGGCGCAGTTAGTTGAACCACACAACTCGAATCCTGGATTCACGTTTCACTGGCGGAACAGACATCCATCGCCGCCTAACCAGCTTGCATGAGTGCACATTTTGGAGGACTGGATATTCAGATGGTGACCAGGTTTGAGAAAACGAGATAGAAGATTGAAAGTTACGTACGACCTTGTTTGACGATGACCCCTGCTAGTATCGGGCATGTTGTTAGTGATAGCATTATGCGTAGGTGGAGGGGACAAACAGAGACGGTTGGGGACAGAAGACAAGCTAAATAAAAAAGAGGGAACTCTGGGCACTCACTCTGCTCAATGCAGTGGGCTGCGCAAAGACCGATGCGATGTGGAATTATTTGTAGACTTGTAACTCATGCGGAATGGTGGATGGGTGCTGCTGGGGATACCAGTCACTGAGCAGAAGAACAATTAGGGTTATCAATCAAAGCCTCCGTTTCTGATAAGAATCTCTCCGGAAGCCAGCGGGATGTGGCTGATGAGAAGCCCATCTACTCATAACAATTATTCTTCCATTCAGTTTTACGATTGAGTTACCAGCCTAAATCATCCCCATCCTGGAGAACCAAGAGATTACATAGTAAGACCTCTACCCATTGACCTTCCAAGCATGATTGGATCTTCGGCTTGAGATAATGCATCCTGCGTAGCTCATTGGCTCATGGAGGCAACCAAGTCCTCACACCACGTCAACGTGCATTCTCATTGTGGCAAAGAATTGCGGAGACGAAAATACAGATCACTGTGCACATTTTGCTAGGCATTATTGAGCGAAGTGAGGCCCTACCGTCCTAGTATTAATTGATCTCTGTACACCACTCAGATGTTGAATCTAAAGCTGTCTCCTTTGGCACCTCTGTGCTTTCCTATTAGCATGCATTTATTGTGAAAACTGTCTTTCATTGCAGGCGTTCGACTCACATTTGAATATGATTTTGGGGAATGCCGAAGAAACTGTAACTACTTTAGAAATAGATGAAGAAACCTTCGAGGAAGTGTATAAGGTAAGGCTTTTACTTTTTTGTTCGACTTTCAGACATCCAAGCGGACTATTCCGATGTTGTTTATTCGTGGGGATGGAGTTATTTTGGTGTCGCCACCTCAGAAAGATTGACCGATGTACAGCTTTCTTTATTGTCATGTAAAAATGTTTCTGACATTCATTTGTTCTGATCACTCAGTTGAATCTTATGCGCAGGTAGCAGTATTGTGTTACTTTGCTGAGAATAAGAAGACAGCCTCCAAATTGGTGTTTGGCCCCACCGTCATCTGTTCGGCGGCTGGGAACAGGCACAAACGGTGCCAAGATTCTTTCTCAGAACTATCTCTCTAAGAATCCACAAATATCCAGTGACAACCGAAACAAGTAACTATGCCCTGTTGTTATGTACTACCATTCTTCATTGACTTTCTTGAGATATTGCATTCCATCAGAGGAGTAGGAGAGGAACATCTTGGACACTGGCCCTCCTGGAATTCCGAACCACTGATCACAGTTTTTTGTGAAATGCTTAGAGCATATGTGCAGTGGAAGGGATCTGTCCCATAGCCACTAGAGTCCACTACATGGGGAAGGAGAGAACCGACAACCTTTGTGTCATAGAAGGAAGGGGTCTCAATAGATAGGACGGAGTGACGAGCCGGGCGACCAGTTGCCATCTACCACTAAAGTGACTGGCAGATCTGGGATTCGCACCTCGAACACTTTGGGTGAGTATGCCGATGATATTGTCTTGCTGAGTTATGATACAAAAGCAATTCAACGCAGTGGGTGAGGTCGCCTGGCGACTGAGGTAACCCGATTCGGCATGTGCTTTGTACTTTTAAAATGAAGGGTACTTCTTCAAAACTAGCAGGGGCCTGTGTCTGCACTCATTTTTTGCAGTGGTCGGGTAGAGGTAATTAGTAGCTTCAAGTACCCCAGGGAGTCTGGTCACCTGGCGGAGTGGTCGGGGAGGGAGTTGCACCACAAATTGCGAAAGCCAAAGCAGCTTTCGTGAACCTGTGACACTTGTGGTGCCGCCATGGTATCCGAATTCCCCCCAAAGTAAGGGCCTACAATGCCGCAGTTCTTAATATTCTACCTTGCGGTTGGGAAACGTGGTCCGTCCGCGTTGACGATGCCCAGCGACTTTGTCTCCAAAGCATTTCTCGAGGCGTGGGAACATCGGGTGAAGTGCGTCTTTCTGTGTTGGGGGCAAACGGTCGTCCTCTGGCTAAGGTAATTGCACTACATCGCCTTCGGTGATTTCGGACACGTACTACGTATACCTGCGCGTCGTCTACCCCTTTGTGCTATTTTACACGTGTTCTGCAAGCGCAGAAGAAGCGACGTGGCGGGTAAGCATAGAGGTATGAAGAAGTTAATTACGGCCTTGGCCTGGGTTTGAGCTTCTCTCCCTCCTGATTGGGACCCAATAGGTGAGAACTGTTGTTGGTTGAAGGTGCTCAGAACCGAAGTCAGTGGTGCGAATTCTGTGTAGCCTCTGTGTGTAGAACTTATCTCCCTTAAAGGTAATCCGAAAACAACCGAAAAATCACAAGATGAGCACGGTGGAAATAACTGTTTTTTTATGGTTTCTTATTGTTTTCCCCCTTGTTTGTCCATTTTCGTAAAGTTCCATTTACATGTTTTTGCGTGAGCACCACGCTTGTTTCCAAGCCGGGGTATAATATATTTGTGTATATTGACACTTAATCAGCTCGCACGATCAGAGGTACCCGTTAGGGGAATCCCATCATGTTCCAATGAAGAGATGGGCGGCGCCCGTTAAGTTTGAATGGAAAAATGATAACCATTTGCTTCTGTTTCGGTTATAGAGAATTAAATCAGGTCATTCGAAAAGGTATATTCCCATTTTCTAGAATGGCTGACCTGCCGGAATCGTTAGGGAGCTCTAAATGGTCCATTACTTTAGGCTCCATATTGGACGTAGAATTCAGTCGACAGAAGACCGCAATTGCCGTTCTCGACGAGCTGTATGGATTTCATACGACGCTTTTTGGACTGAAAACGGACTAGCCACGCTTCAGCGGTTGATGTATGTAGTTTAGTGCGACTTGATACCTCGCTGATGTTTAGCTTACCTTGACGAAGGTGTTATCAAAAGCGAAACAAACGACGAGCATCTAGAAAAACTTTTGTGTATGAAATGATGCTGTATCCATCACACAACCGCCTAGGATATGACTGTCCGTCTCATCAAACATATCGCCTTCATTGTTTGGATATAAGCGCTAAACACCAATGTGTAAATTTTGTTGTCGATACTCTGAGGTTGGCTTTCTTGGTCCACGATCTCCCTCGGAATTCTGATTGTCATCCATTCATAGCAAACTTGTTAGCCGGGCTGGGCCACAGTTCTTAAGATTCCCTCATCAATTTTTTGAAAACCATTAATGGTATAGTGAAGCGCAGCGGTCAGCGGTGGTGTCCAATTCGAATTTCCCTAACGTCTTTGTTTCCCCCAATAATTAATAAGTATCTTTCCACTTTCGAGTACGCGGTGCTGCGTAACGCTTATCGAGGATTGCTGAGTCCATGTCAAAGACCAGATTGCAGCTCTGTCCTGTTGACTTGAATAAAAACCCCGCATTTTTCATGGTGTATCCCTCTTGAGAATCGGACACTCAGGAAGGGCGTAAAGGCTCGTATTATAATACAGCCGTAGCGACTAGAACAAGAGCAAATTGATAGCAGTTCAATGTTAAACAAGTAACTGAACCCCGTCATTTTAGTAGGACCACTAAATATACTCGGTTGTCTGTTTAGACTAAATGACCACCAATTTGGGCCATGTGCAGGTGGGAAGCTCAGAAATGTTCCGTCAGATCTTTCCTTCAGGATTTATTCCGGCTACTTCGTGTAAAGCCTTTCTCATTAGTTCCCTTAGGTAGTCCTGGCCGTCTTAATGCCCTTCTAGGGTTCTTTTCGTTTGGATCCGTTTATTGTCGCTTGTCAACCGTCTAGTAGACACAATCAACAGGCTTTCACTGTAAGAACATGATTCTATAATTTATGAATTTTAGGAAATAAATATAAACGGAAGCAGAACTGGAAATCTTCAAATGTTCTCGAAGAAACAGTTAGTGTCAGTCGCGTCAAGACAGTACAGCAGAATACCTAACAGTAAGTATTCGGCAAAATAGCTATTTATTGGGAGCTGGTCGGTGCGTACGACCTTACGTGAATATGTCCGTATGGAAAAATGTACACTTGCGTGTGCGTTGTGTATGAGCCGTTGGTCATGGAATAGATTGTGATCAGCCTAGTGCGCGTGCGTATATGTCTACTTCAGTGGTTGTGGTTACGTGTTCAAACGGACGCACGGGCATGTGCTCATACGCGATAATCTGGACCAATGCGAGGTGAATAATACCTCAATGTTTGAACGTTAACAGAAAATTGGGGTACACCTTGGCAACCTGTATCTCTAACATTGTGCACAAGGTATTGTGTGTAAACATGATAGGTTCGATGATTGGCATAGCGCAAGATTGACTTTTCTCGCTGTAGCCTTAGCTTCAAGGTTTCATGACGCGTATAGTCCCGATGATTGCAAATAATCCGTCACTTCACCACTGAACGTTAGTAGGTAGACCCATCTCAAATTACCAACAAGCTATCTCGAACAACTTTCTGGGCGGGAAATTGAGTCCCAGAGCATTCTTTATTCGTGTTCCTTGTTAAGCTTCATAAAAACAATCAGTTGCACCGGAGCACATGCACACAAACCTCAGGAAGTATCCACTGTTCTGCTGACCGGCTAGTCTCCTTCCGTATAAGGCAAAAGCACATACACTCTTATTACATGAACCGTTTTGGAGCATTGCCACAATAGTCATAAGAACAGTCCAGGTACGAAATCCTTATTGCCCAACTTGTAACGGAACTATAATATCGTACAGGTAACAATATTGAGCTTCCACGGAAACAAAACCTGGAAGCTTAAAAATATTCTCGTAGCGTAAAGCCAATGTGATCGAGCACCACTTCGCTTTACCTCTCAGAGCCACCTTGTCGGACGTTGTATGTATAAAGAAACTTTTCCAGTAACCGCCTTGTGTGAAAATTGAAGCAGTTTGCGTTTTAGGTAACCCCCGGATGAACTAAGCCATTGAAGTTGACAAAGGAGCCCTTCCTCGTTGGAACGAGACCTCTGACACTAGGAGGACTGAGACATGTTTGTCATATGGATTGCATCGTGCACGAATAGATATTGATTTATTACGTTGCGATCCACTAGACGATTGCACCAGAACGGAAATGTGCACTAGTGAGACCTCTGAGGCAGTGGACCAAGAGTCGAACCTGGACGGATCGAATGCTTGAAACTACGTTAGGCAGTTGAATAACGCCGTAGGGAGCATTTTTGGCTCTGACAATGCGACCACGCTATTTTCCAAAAAGGTTTAAATTCTGATGTGAACATTCGCATACTGGTATGCATTCCACTGCCGTAGATTACGCTCAGTCAGGCGTAGACTGTTCTTGAACAGAATAATAAGTCGGCCTACAACTCACTCAAACAGTGGTGAAGCGGAAATATATAAACAATTCCGACCCGGAAAATGTTGCAAAACGAATATGCAAACTGAAGCACGAATCGATCCGAAGCTGCTCTGAAATGAGAAGAGCTGCCTATCAGCGGCCATCTACCCCGGAATCATGCCGCTTTGGTGTTTCAAATCCATCGGAGTTTTGGAGGATGACCGTTGTAGCCGTGACTTGGTCGCGTGGTGTGATAAGACAGTTCTGGGCCGCAAAATATCTTACCTGAGGATATTGTTTTTTTAAAAAGCTAGGTAATGAAAACCATACGCGAGAATCGTAGGAGCACGCAGAAATAGATATTGCACTACTCAGAAGAGGATACATTGCGAAAACCCAGGACGTTCAAAACTTCCGTTGCTGCTGTAGTCCGTATATGATAGATTTTCGGGATATGGGGGCTTATGGCTTTCTCGAAAATAACCAAGCGTCGCTGCAGCACGACTCATGAAATCTATACGGTACAAAGGTTCCAAATCGACTTGATTACAGGTCCTGACAGAGATACACAGAGAGGTTATGAAACTAGCGACAACCACGTCGGAAGCAGCTTTGAGATTAGTTTCTGAATGAGAAAAATAAAGACCTCGACCTGAGAACTATACGTCTGAGTTCCAATTGACAATCGCCCTGAGAAGTTTGATCCGTTCAATTGTGTACCGTTGATTTTGCTTCGAGTATGTGAATGTCGTGGTTCAGTCCCGTCGGCAAATCCGTATAAACGACTCAGACTTGTGATTCTGGGTCCGTATGACTTGAACTCAGGTTC
>LUCM01010976.1:13426-23708 GCA_008360955.1 Fasciolopsis buskii
GAAATCAAACTGGATCATGTGTGGACTCGGATGAGAGGCAGATAATTCAGCTAACTGACGGAACCTGAGTTCAAGTCATACGGACCCAGAATCACAAGTCTGAGTCGTTTATACGGATTTGCCGACGGGACTGAACCACGACATTCACATACTCGAAGCAAAATCAACGGTACACAATTGAACGGATCAAACTTCTCAGGGTGAATGTCAATCTTAAAAGGTCAAGCCAACAGGGTCTTGTGGAACTCAGACGCACAGTTCTTAAGTGAAGGTCGTCGATTAGTTTGTTGTCGAATTCAACTTTATCTTCAAACAGAGAAGAACCCCAACAACTCTCCACTTATACTCAACCTATCACCTCGGTTGATGGTGAAATGTGTGCCATCTAAACGCAAGCTTACCGATCAGTACTCCATGGAAACCCTGGGAGTCTCAGTTGGGACTTCGGTCAATGCTGTATGCGGCCGGTCGCATCTCGGGGCGCGGGGGTATTTGAGTCGCAGGCTTTCTCGCTACTGGCAGCATAAGTCTAGCGTCAGCACTGGCAATTACGAAACAAAGCCACCTCCCCTTGTAATGTTTCTTTGAGGCAAGGGCCGAACAACCGATTAACGGCTCGTTTATAATGACTTGGTTTCACTAATACTAGAGATGTCTTCGAAGGCGATAAGCTTACTCAGAGGCGAGCAGTCGAGCAATGGTTTAGCACAAAAATTGAGCCGATAAGAGACCGCCGAGCTTCATCCCTCAAGGTCTGATATTCCGAGGAAATCTGTTCGTTGGGCAAGTCGTTTGTTATCATCTTTAGAAAGGGCACTTTGACTGGAGTGAGCAGTGATACTTACCTAATCTCGATAAGATTAGGCTGCTCTCTTTGGTCGTTCTTCGCAGGCTACGCAACACGAACGGAGAGCAAAGTTGCCTTGGTCAACTCTTCAACCTTCGACAGCTGTTCGGATTTCATTTAGCTTTACAAGGGTCAACGACTATCGTGCTTCTAGACATTCACGCAGCCTCCAATTCAGGTGCTAGGTCTACATTAAGACAATGTTTTGAGAAATGGAGTTATGGAGACGTATCTGTCTGTCCTCAGATAGTCATTCGCCGTGCCACCTGTCCCCAGTAGAGTATGGCGAAACCGCCTTATACCCTTACTTTTTCAACATTGTCTTAAAGCATGCTCTACAGAACGCCCCACTTAGTCTATTGGAAGATTTGGTTGAAATTCTTCCAGATTATAGTTCTGACTTACCGTATGCCAGGGATACTTCTTCGGTGAACGACAATTCACAAGAGATTCAACACGCATTGGCGTTTGAGCTATCTAGGTACGTTATATTCAAAGTGCGTCAGCTCACCCTTTATGGTGATCGGTTAGATATAGCGAATAGCCTCAAGTACCACGGGAGTCTGGTTAGTTAGGGGTAGTGAAAGGATTGCGTCACAAATCTCGAAAGCCAGGGCAATGTTCACAAACGAGAAACTTACTGCGACGCCTTGACATCCGACGTAAATACATATTGGAGCACTAGGATGAGATTTCGGAGATAAGGAATCAATATTTTATCTACGGCCAACGTAAGCATTTGCTTCGCACTAGTTCAAGATGAAACACGGAAGGTATACATGCCGATTTTTTACAGACCGCTTAAATAAATCTGATCAAACGAATGGAAAACACGAGATTCAAAAAATTTATCAAGATCAGAAAAGTGCTCCAATACCGAAACATAGCTGGTCCCGCAGGAGGTTATCCCAAGAAGCGTATTTTTGGGAGTCTTCGAAATTTTCATTCATAAAAAACAACATCGCCATCTTTGAAAAATTGCTATAAGAAGAAAAGTTACCGTCTGAAATTCGTAGATACTAGAGTTTCATACAATCAACTTACAACGGCAACAGAAAGAACGGACGCGCAAAATGAGCACGGAGTGGGCCAACAGGCACAAAACAGAAGTGCAGAAAAAGCTGTCAAGCGAAGTACATAATATAAATGCAGGTTGCCAACTTTTCAATTATTCTCAACAGACAGAAAAGGATAACACAAATGCCAGTGTCTACGGTTTCCTGCCATGATCTCAACCATCTTAAGCTAACTGATTGATGGGTCTGTTGGGCCCCAATTAAAAAGAAGCGAGGCACCTACTCCCACCTAAGTTCACTGTGCATTCTCGCAATCCCCCGTCATATCATCTGTTGTCCTCCAGGCGGATTCCCCAAATGCGAAGGAGGAACAGATAATAGGCTATGTTAAGGTATATGAGTGCTCCCTATATGCTGCCGGCGGCTCTATCAAAGAAGTCTACTAAGCCGGGCTATTTGTTTGCTATTAAGCACAAAATAAACAATGGTCTTGCCCATGTAAACTTTTATTGTTTTGTAATAGCATAATCGAAATAGCTGATAATTTGCTGACATTTTGGTTATCTCGGGTAGTCTTTCTGAAGACTGGCTCTCAAGGGGAATCAAACTAGATTCTGATATATATTCAGTCTTATCACAGTTTCAAATACGCGGAAAACTTATGACAGATAGCCATCACACAGTTGATTGGGAGTAGGTTACTGAGTCATTCAAAGACCCTTGGATGAAGTGTGAAACAACATCAGGCCAACTGGGACACAGCCATGTGAAATTATGCTTGCCTTCCGGAAAAACCACTAAGCCGTGATAGCCATGCTTCAAAAACGAAAACGGATCAAACAGCTGTGGCATGCAACTTTCCGACTGGGTGCTAGCGTAAGCTCTATACAATTCATGCATCATCTTTGGTGGGACAATCTCGTCCGCCTCACCAGAAAGGAACAAAAAGGAAGGGAGTGGTTTTTTTCGACAGAGGGAATTGTGCGCTAATATGCTGTCCAAAGATGGATATCGGTTGATGAAAAAGTAGGTTGGGAGAAGAAATTTGGTCACTGCACTAAATGAAGAACCGAAAATAGTCTGCGCAACGGCAGGAAGCGAAGTAAACGTATTTTCAACGATCACACCACGTATAGGAAGGCTGGAACAATTGGTAGCTAGATGGATGGCTACTGCTCCTCCAAGAGATCTTCCAAACAAAAAAATTTTATCCGTAGCAAGATCGGATCGATTATGCAAAAATTCCAACGCAGACCTGGCATCCGCGTACAAACCGTATTCGCTAGGCACCCCAGTGCTTCTACCGAATCCACGGTAATCAACGATGAAGACATTGCAGTGAGTACTATCCATCAGCAGTTGGCAAAACTTAAGGCGATGTCCTGCGTTTCCAGCGTTCCCATGGAGCATGAGGATGGTGGGACTGTTAGCCCGAACTTCGGAGTCGCTGATGAGCAGCAGAAACCCCACCAAACTAATACCGCTTTCCCCATTGGGGTGCAGCGTAACGAGTTCCCAAGTACTGAATCCATGGGACGAAGGGCTCTCGTACAGTAGTCGTGAATGGCTCGGTTCGTTCCGCGCGTACACCAAGGTATTCTCAAGCATTTGATATAAAAATACAACTGCCATGAAAAACAAGGGGAATGAGATACAAAGCGCGAGTGTGGGATCCAGATAGACCAATGACAGGGACAATGGAAGACCAGCGTAGAAGGGGAGTTCCGTCAATAAATAAAACCTCCACCGTAGTATCCGACATCTTTCTCCGTGACTGGCCCCATTCACCAACGCATACCGATAAGAGTTTTTCGAAAAAATCGAATCTAGCAGATGCGTGCACCAGAATTTACGCCAAAAACGGCCGTGCATAAATGAATGAGGGTCTTCGCCAGAAGTTTCCGCGTCGTTGAACTTTTCGTTTAACTGAAAAAAAAACGGGAAATCGTTACCATCATCACCATTCAGCTTCAAACAGCAACGCAACCCTCACCAACCACTGCCTGTTCCCCAGAGTTACGTTTCGTTAAAAAGAGTGAATATCCAAGGGGAACAGAGAGTGGACCTACACAGGTGGGAAAAGATAAGATGCAGCTGCACCCAACACACGGAACACAGCCTAACTGTACAAACGCACGTGTTTTCAATCATTCTGACTCGATAGAAAATGACAACACGATCGCCACTGTTCACGGTTCACTGCCATATCCCTAAGTGTCTCCAGCCAGCAAGTCGACGAGTCTTCCGGACCCCAACCAACAAGACATGAGAAACCTACTTTACCTAGGTTCGTTGCACATTTTCTCATCCCGCGTTGCCAGGTCATCTGTTGACCTCAACATGGCTTCTTCCATTCCTTAGGAAGAATCCAAAATAGGGCACGATATTGTAGACGAGCGTTCGCCATACGCAACACGTGACCCAAACGCTGAAACAAGCTATTCTCAGAAGTGGCACCCAATACCAGATTCCTAACCTTTACATTACTCACCCGGTCACTCCATCCAATCCTAGCCATACTACGTAGACATCGGTGGTCAAAAACCTCCAACCGATGAACATCACCCACACGCATACTCCACTTCTCACAACCGTACAACACAACTCAGCGCACTGCGACACAGCACACACGACATTTCAACTTCAGTGAAATATCAGGCCGACGCCACAAGTATTTCATTCCAGTGCAAGCTGCTCGAGCCTTTGGTATTCCCATGATACTTTTGAGGCGTCTTTCATTGAGCCACCGTGAATTTAGTTGGTCGGGTCAAATCTAGTTCTTCGAAACCTCAGCCACACACTGAAGTGCGGTCTTTTGAGTAATAAACTAAGACCCTTTGACCGTCTCCCGGGCTTTGCTGACGTAAGACGGAATTGTAGTTTGCCTCCTACTTTGACGGAACTTCCACCGAAAATCGGCAACATCCTCGTGAATATTGTTCGCTAATTCCCCCCACGCTATGAGACGGGAGGTTGAACGATCACCCATTATTCTACTCCTAAGTCAAAACACCGAAGCGACAAATATCACGAGTGAAATGGGCTTCTCATGACACAAAGTACAGTAGTGAACCTTATTACCTAAAGCACTGTTACAACAGGGGTATGAAAGGAGACTTTCAATTAACGTCCGGTTCATTAGTTTTCCTTTTGAAGGGAGAAAAAAATGTGGGTGGGAAGACAGAAAGTGGGTGTTCCAATCTGGAGAAAATGAGTGAAAGGCGAGAGTGTGAAACCGAAAGTAGGAAAATCACTAGAAACCTAAGGGAAAATGTTCCCGGAAAAACTCCGCAAAAAAAGTAATCAGACATACACAAGTGCACACATGACCGTAGTATCCGAGCGGAGGTGGAGAAACATCCAGCGAAAAGCTCAAAATGATATCTCCCGGTTTCAATATAAAACTTCCCATCCATATCCATCACAAGTGCCATGGAGAAACAGAAAAATTTATACTGAGCTTTCCGGGTCACCAGAAAACAACCGGCTTACACACTTAATATCCTCGAGGTAACTGAAGAGATAACTGATATTTGTTGCACAAGATGTATTTGTACAAAATAATTCAGTGCAAGGATATCAAATAAACAAAAGCGAACTCTGTACAAGGGTTTGAACTCAGACGAATCACGAACTCAGTCCAGCCTTTTTCTCAGCTATCACATAAATCAAAAGACGCCACATTTTCACCACAAAGACCTCGGCTTCATCGTCTAATACCTGAAAGTAAGGGAAAACAATCTCAAATTACAAAGTCAACATAACCATTTCAAATGAATAAACAAACTGAGTGCCCCACACATCGTGGCGGTCAATAAAGGGTGTCGTTGGAAAGAACCCATACTGAGCGAAACGGTAGGATTAATGTGAAATTAGCTATTGGAGAGAATTGACAGGGTGAGTCGCTGACTTCGATAGTTATTAGCGCTAAGTGACTCAGCGCAACACGAAAACAATCCATTATTTTAAGGCAAATTAGTAGCCAATGGCTTGCGAGTGCTATTATCCATAACTTTAGTTTATGCTCATCGACACCCTCGATTCCTCTATGTCAGGAAATGAGCATATACGAAAAAATTGAAATCTCATTTCCCCTACTGAGTGTTTTCGGCATTGGAGTCGATGGAACTCAATACGAACTGCCACAAACTTCAAGACGATCAGCCAGGTTTTGGCGAATTGTGGACACGATCTATAGGTTTACACAACTTATTCTAAATTGTGATTATATATACACACACAGAGGGGGGGACAAAAGAGAGACTAACATAAACACCCACCTGGTGCAAACAAATGTACAACCAATTTTTGACACCTTACCTCTTGTTGATTGTGTCCTCAACCAACAGAGGCTTACTTGACCAGCTTGCCCCAAAAGTAGGCGTCATGTTAGCATCAGCAATGAAAGACCTACAGATAGTAGTTAGTCGAAAACAAATTGAACCATGATCACGCATGTGAGTTCGTGGTCGACCTCTCACCATTTATGTTTTCTTCTATTTGAGCGGATGGCGCTGAGGTAGTAACCAAAACCCGAACACGCTGTTGCAAGCTTAAAGCTGGCACACGCTGAACTTAAAATTGCGGAACAACACCACGTATCCTTATTGCAATCATAATTACATATTCACACCCTGCGACGTAAGTAATATATAAACAGTAAGTACGTTTATGTTTTGTTGCATCAAGACTGCGCTTAATCTTTGTCATCCTGTTCTTGATAGGGTTGTGGGGTTTTCTGTGTGGTTTAGGAAACGTTACTAGCTGACTCCTGCATCTCAGATGCCGAGAAAACACCTGTCGAAACAAAGCAGAAATACGAGCCGAAACATGCTTTCCAAAAGCGATAATAAACAGAAACAGTCGCGACTAAAACGAAACGCAATGGTAGGCATGCTTTTGTCAACTTTACGCTCCAAAAACTCGCCAAGTTGATACCACAAGGTGACCGAAAGTGGCGGGGGTTGAATGACTTTCAATAACTTACCATCGCAACTTCAGAGAGAATGCGTTCTGGTGGATTCCGACGCACCACTTGATCACAAATGAAATTGGAAAGCGTGGCTTCTGCTTCTCCTATGTAGCCGATGATCTTCTTGTCCACCCAAGGTTTAATTCTTGTATTCACAAAATTCTAAGAAACAGAATTACGCAATGTCGCGTATGTCATACAAATACCACAAACATTCATGTATTTCAGCGACACTTAATTAAAGAATTTCGAAAAATTATTTCATAATGAACTTAAAGCAATCAATAACTCATCCAGCATCTCCCACAAAATCACTTGGATACATCACATCACATCACATCACATCACATGCATCACATTGTACCTAATAAACACAACGTGACCCCAATCTTTGATCAAAAAAATAAAGAAACAATGCAGCACCTAATAATTAGGAAACTGCTTTGTATCGACTAAAATTCCACCTCTGCCCACATCAGTTACGGCCGTTACCCTTGCAGGCAAGTCCCAATTAAGGTACACCTTACAAATGGCATTCGCTTGCAATCAGCGAACGAGAATAGTTTTTCGCAAGAATCTTACAAGCGAGAAGTCGGCCTGGTAGTAAAGGTCAGACAAATCAACTGAAGACCTTTTACAGTTAGCTATGAAAAAGGTGATGTTTGGGAAAGTATCGAAATTCATGTAGGTCGTGGATGTTCTGTCCAAACGCCTATCCCTTGTAAATCACTCCAACAGGATATCGGCACAACGGCTGATTAACGAGAACAGAAAAAGGGATTACTGTATGTCCTTCGGTCATCAATCCTGTTTCGTTTTTTATCAACAAGTGACAGGCTTTCGAATTCATGAACCACAATTTATGCTGTTCATCAAACTTCGGAAGACCCACAAAAGTGTCGATCCCGAGGCTCGTCTCCAATTCTTTCTTCAACCTAGGTAATGGCGAACCACAGCAGTCGACTGCGAACGACGACGAACCTGCACTAAATGAGAATAGTTGCAGACGTTGACGTCTTAACTACTAAGAAATGTGCATGTTTAAATGTTCAGTTTAATTATCAAGCGTTAAATTACATTGGAAATCGCCGAACTTACCTCATCGACCATATCCCAATCGATGGGGAAACTGAAAAGATCCTTTTTGCTCGTGGGGATACTATCTATGAGCCTTTTGATCATGGCTTTTTTTTCTTCGGCGGACAAAGAAGCAACTAAGGCACACGAATCAGTTCCGTTTTGCAAATCCGGTACGGGTTCAGCGGATGAAGATTTGAACGCAGATGGGGGTAGCCAGCTGGGTGTGTGCTTTTTTGGCTTGTCTTCTGGTTCCTCGTCAGCAAATGCGGCTGCCTTTTTACGTACAACTGGTTCGGCTATGGAAGATAGAGCAGATACCAAAATAAGAACCGCCGAAAACTGGAACATCACACAGGGCCCAAGCGAACTCAACAATACGAATCATCCAACTTGATGAATGTAGAAGACAATCTAACTGCTGGAGTAAGTCGAAGAAACAAATACCGACAATTACGATGTTCACCGAGTTTCTATTGGAATGCTTAAATTTGGAAAACAGCATGTACACTTGATTTCTCAGGCTATCTTAACACAAACTCCGGCAACAGATGGTCGAAGCTTACTACAATTGAATGCAAAACAGACAAATTGTGTAGTCACCGACTACATCAGTACGACGAACGACTTTCCGGGGAAAGCAAACGTGTACACGCACTAACGTGTTTTTACAGTTTGGTGTCTTCGCCTCTTATTCCTGAATAAAGAGAGTACGTTCTTAGCCCAATTTCGTCACTTACCCAACATTCGCATTTTCAATCCTGAGCCACAGTTGAAGCTCGTTCATATACCGATCGACTTTTGGCACTGTGCGTTTGTTGTGATATGCCAGACTTACAATTGCTATCTGTTGACAATTATGTGACGCTCAGCAGCTGACCAGTGTTCATAGCATAACATTTTCAACGAAACCGAGTACGGAACAAGTGAATTACCTGTACTCATTGCAAACAAAAACGTGCTTGAGCCGTCTTTGGACAAACTAACACTTGCTTCATCCACTGGCGTAGGCATAAATTCTGTCGTGAACTGAGATTGCGTTTGTTTGCCGTTATCACTGGGATCATTAGGTGATGTGGGTGAGTTGTGAGTTGATTCTTGGTGTTTCATCTGCTCTTCTTCTGGTGCCTCATCTTCAGCAACACCGGATACGGCCTGAAAGTGTCGGAGAATCATACAATTAATTTCCAATTTATACGGTAGAAGTCAGAATATAGATCTAGTGCGCAGGAACTAAACAGAAACAGCAGTGGCTCATTACACATGACACATCTTTTGAATTTTGTCACCGATTGTCCATAGTAGCTATTATTATTCGGTTTGGAGAGCCAACAGAGAAACAGAGGATGTAATACAGTAGACAATGCAATCATACGCATACTTCTGCATTATTTCCGATTACCCAAATGTGAGCAACAGACGCAATACAAAACCAGTACAGCCGTTTCCAGTAAACAAATAAGAATGGAACAAACTATTTCGCATATGTTTGAAACACCAGCGCAGTGAAAGGGACGTTCCACAATCATTACGACTCACCACAGAGGGCTGAAAACCAGTCTTGACCCCGAAACCCGAAGTAGCATAAAGCCACACACTCGTTTAAGGTCCGCGAGATAACGAGTTACCATCTACCACCACAAAGAACAGACTCGAACCTCCGATCTTTCATGTTAGACGCTTAATAAACCCAACCACCTTTAGACAACATATCACGAAGAATGAAATCTAGATGGACAGCGTAACAGATACCATAGTGCCCATGAAATTTAGATACCAGCACCCCAGAGCACAAATGAAAAATGAAAAAGCTGTAGCAAGCGTACACTTAAACCTCTGGCATCCACAGCGCAACAGCAACCGCTAAATTACCACACTCACCGACAAACTGTGGTAACAGCGAGATGCCAGGAAATGCTGTCAACCACATTTCTTTAACACGGCTTCCCTTTCACTTAGCCAAGGGCATTGAAAAATGCAAAAAGTAACGTCCGCATACATAAAAGTTTAGGGTTTCGTTTGACAGTATCACCATCATCATCGTTCAGTTGCAAACAGACACCCAAACCTCACCAACCGCTGCCTGTTCCCCAGAGTTACATGTTTCGTTAAAAAGAGTGAATATCCAAGGGGAACAGAGAGTGGACCTACACAGGTGGGAAAAGATAAGATGCAGCTGCACCCAACACACGGAACACAGCCTAACTGTACAAACGCACGTGTTTTCAATCATTCTGACTCGATAGAAAATGACAACACGATCGCCACTGTTCACGGTTCACTGCCATATCCCTAAGTGTCTCCAGCCAGCAAGTCGACGAGTCTTCCGGACCCCAACCAACAAGACATGAGAAACCTACTTTACCTAGG
>LUCM01010977.1:14901-70152 GCA_008360955.1 Fasciolopsis buskii
TGCTAGGGAGTCCAGCCGCTAAGCAGAACGATTAGGGTTCTCAACCAAAGCCTTTGGTTCTGACAAGAACTTGACCGCAAGGCAGCGGGATATAGCTGAATGGAAGCCCATTCACTTGGATCAATTAATCTTCCACTCAGTTTTCCGAATGAGCTGCTGACTCAGACCAACCCCGTCTTGGAGGACCAGGAGACTACTTCGTCAGGCCTCTACCCATTGACCTTCCAGGCATGATTGAAAATTCGGATTGAGATAAACCATTGTATATAGCTCTTTGGATCATGTTAGCTGGTAAGCTGTCAGACCTCGTGAAAGTGCAGTCTCATTGTGATAGATCATTGACCTAAGGATACGCTATCACGGCGTTTACATGAATAACCAAGTGGTAGAAGGGAGTGGTGTTAAATTAACAAAGTTCTTGTGAACGTGTCTTTCTACAGCTTCCACAGCATCTCAGGACAGGCGGAAAACACTCGAAACAAATTAATTGGAGTATTGCATCCAAGGGCTTTTCCCTTTTGCTGTTACTTAGGTAAGGTTTATGAGATTCAGTATCCCTCCAGGTTACCGGGTAAAAGCACTTTCTCTCTTCCCCAATGTACTGGACCATACAGGGCGAAGGATGTCCGTCCTCTGCTCCGATATCAGAAACATACAATTAAATCTTAATTGATACTTAGAAGCTATATTCCCTTTTGCAAGCGTACGTCTTGGCCTAAGAGCATGGAATACTCGAGATAATAACTATCTTCGGAAGCATTATGAAAAAGAAATATTTAGTCAGAACAAGCCGCGTTACACGGGCTAGCAGGGCTTTCCAAGTGGAGGCACAAGTGACTCAATATGAAATGGAGAATAAAGAAGAAAACTGTCAGGCATCGAGGACTAACAGGTGTATTGTTTAACATCAACATCTTTACCATCAAAATCGATATGGTGATAAAGACTCTTTTCACAGTTAAGAGGTGGAATACCGATTTAGCGTATAAACACAGCTCAGTGTAACGACAAACAATCAGAGACCACTAAACTAACATAGAGTGACGATATAATCACTCATTGCGACCAGATATAGATTGTCAGTAACAATGCTAATCAAGTGAATTGCATCTTTGTCTTCATTAGAGAAAATAAGGAATAAACCTGAGATTTATGAAAATAGCTAGTAGGTTGTAGTTTAGCCCGAAGTTTGTTTTATTTTCAGGATTAGAAAAGGCTGGGACTATCTGCTGCTTTAAAAATGCACTAAAACAATTTAGGTCATAATCAAGTGGTAGTCGATTGTCTTCCTGCAAGGCTTGTGTTCTCATTTCCGGTCATTTAATGAACTGGTAGTTTACAACCGACTACATTCCTGTCTCTGATGATCAGGAACATTTGTGATGATTTTCTGCAGTACTTGATGAATTACTTCCATCAAATTGCATCAGCCAGATACCGTTCATGCACTGCTCGTTTACGTAAATTTTTGCTCTCCGAATTGATAAAAATGAACGCATAAATTTTAACTTGCTAATGACTGCACAAATATTTCGCTTTCACAATTTACAAACCACTGGTTGAGTTACAACAAATTATCGTTTACATCCTCTTCGAACTGCAGGGATGCATTCCAATCGATGTGATGAACTAATTCTAGCAATGAAATTTGTCCTCATTGTTTGAGATAAAAAGATATTGATTGATTTTTAGCAAAAAGAGGTGTAAGAGTGGTTTTTCAATACACAGCTGAAGGATATCTTCCAAATTTTGATATTTTGAACCATTGAAATCAGTGGACATGAGCAGATGTGATATGATGCAAAATACTTGAATACTGTGCTATTATGATTTGCTTGGTGGATTCTCGTGCTCCCTATCAATATGATATTGCCCATGCCAAAACCCTTTTTTACAGTGGATCAATTCTGTCTAGTCGCATTTGGCAAATACTGATTAGCCATCTGTTAATTAGGTTTTTCGAAATTTGTCCATCAATATACAAGTCACATTTCCAGGTCATCCATCTGTCGACGAGAAGAATAGATTCCCATGTGAAACGGCAAATGAAAGTTATATGCATTCTGATTGATTTTTGATCACTTTAGCGTATCTCCTCAGATTGTTGCTTACTTATCCATGACCTTCCGAAGAATTTTTGACTGCCTCTGTTTACAATGGCGGATTTAGTTTGGCAGTGACATCCATTTTCTTTCACGTTTTATGTTTTTGTCTGTTCCGAGCCGTATAAACACATGCACAGTAGAAAAATCGATTTCAAAGCGTTATCTTGCAGTTCTAACTAAAATACTTCGAATTTTCGATTTCAATTCGCCCTGAGACTGCGTGTGATTGGGTGCCGGGAATAGTCCTATTCCGATTCCAAACCGATTTCAATCCAAATGACTTTGAAGATAGTGTGAATTCATAATGTTTGAAATACTTCATAGGATTTAAGTTGTCACTCAATTGTTTTCGGGTCTTTTACGCCAGTTCTTTCCGGAGGACGCGCTCTGAGGTTATTATCTTCATTATTAGGAACGAAACTTGGAGGGAAAAATAATTTAGCCTTTTTATTAAACGTAGGTGAAGCATAGGCATATGAGTGAACGTGAACAAACCCGCGTAAATACCCGTCACATGGTACTTTCCTGATTTCTGGGTTTGTTTTCAACTAGATTTGTTATAAGGGAAAGACAAAACGTGCAGCTGCGGCAATACATAGCGAGACGTTCGAAAAATTAAGTTCAAAAAGCCATTTCAGGAAAATCTTGAAAATCTTTCATACGTATGAGTATGATGACCATGTTTTCAGGGTAGTGCACCCCTTTTAACGTACTTCAAAGTTATTTCTGGGTATTAGAAAGAATAATTATCTTTTATTGTAAACGAAGAGAAATTTTAGAGAAATAGCGAACCAATGAAACTTGTGACAGTCATGATCAAATTAAGGTCGATGACAGGGGACTTTCAAAAGTGTCCCAATAATCAGCCAGAGAAATCCTGAGTGCTGATGTAGTCAGAGTAGCGTTGAAAAATACACACTTATCATGATTCAGTCTTCGCAACGAGTAATTACAAGTTTACTGCACTTAAGGATTAAAATTCTTCACCGGGAGCTGTCAATTATTAGCCATGTGTTCTTCGTAACACTAACTGAATTGTCCCTCAATTTATGTGATCAACAATTATCAACAAGTGAGAAATTTGCCCACAAAATTCTTTCAGATCCCACGCGTCTTCTGTACACTGATCTTTCAAAGTGCCGTTCTTATATTTCACCACGATGCTCTTTCTGTTTCATATCGTTTAGAATCGTTGTTTACAGGAACTCAACTGTCCCATATATAGCACGAATTTGGACATACCGTGACCAGGTTTCAGCCGAATTCCTGAGCAACCTGTCATAATATGTTATGATAATTCCTGGATGAGTTCCTTTATATTTTTACGAGGCAATGAGTGCATTTTTTTATTTATTAAGTTTCTCCCCTAATTTATTTTTACCCTCACATTTGCTGAATTAAATGCGACATTATTTATTTTGCGCAAAAGTCTGTACAGCACAATATGGTACAATTAGAACGATTGCGTCTCGCTTCGGTAACTGTAATACAATTTTAGATGAAATATGCAACTGATTGCCGGTGTGTTTTAGATGCAAATGAAAAGTATTTTATATTCCGACTAGTGAATACGAATTTACGGTTTTCCTATGATTTAGGAGTATCACGCTGAAAAGCAAAAGCCTCTAAGCACAGTTCATCATTTATTTGCTCTGAGGACTGACTATGCAACTGTGAATCAAGGTCGTTAAGCTACTAAGAGTTTCATGTGTGAACCTGTTCGCACTGAAAACCCGATTTCCATTGTAATCGTATTGGGCTGTGCTTGAATATTCTGGAAAGCCGCACCCAAAATCGCAGTGCAGCCGGATCGAATTAGATTCATTGAACATGCAGAAATTGATCAATTTGGTACGGGTTGAAGTACGCTTTATTCAGCCAATGGGAGCAAAAATCGGTATTTGCCTTTTCAGACCAAACAAGGCAAACTAAGCTGTTGATCAGAAACCATAATCATAAGCACAGGAGTTAGGCATCTGCACAACAGAACAACACTGACGTCCCTGACTGAGGCCAATGCAGGTCATTGGAAAGAGTCTGTGGCTTCTTAGTAACATATAGGTTGGTAGTTTTACTAATACTTTAACGAGCACATGAAGAGAATAATGAAATGTGTCGTCGCAACATTCAAATTCTTAGTTTCCACTCGTCAGTAGTATGGTAGCTAAAGAAATTTTGTGCAGCATTACACATGCCATTTTTAATGTAAGCATGCGCAATTTGCGCAGACTTGCGTTTATAGACGGTGTCGAAAGATCTGCCACGCTGAACCCTATGGCAGGAAAATGCACTACTGATAATTAGTTTAGATCAACCTTAAGCTAGCGTATTGCACTGAGAGGTTAGGCGGTGGCCAAGCGGATAAGGTCACTGTGTTTGGACGTGAAGGTTGCATGTTCGAATCCTCCTACTTGGCAACTCTCTGTTGGCTGCGATCTCCTTCCTGAAAAACGATGCACATTGTCGTTTTAATAATAAATGAAGTAAAAGATAAAAGATAAACAGGGAGAAACATTGTGATATAATCGAACCCACAAAGTTCACCATGTACATTACCTCTTCATTGTGGACAAGAATACAATCGTAATGAGGCAGCCCATATGAACAACAAGTCTCCGTGCAGAGCAAAGCTTCCCTCGCACCGAAAGTCACTGTCAGAATCTGATGCTAAGTTGTTTATTTCATTGTCGTTTGAAAGCTGATTCGAAGCGAGGCGGGCGAGCATGAAACGAATGATAGAGACTGAAATACAGCTGTTGACAATCCATTCGGAGCACTCCCTAGTTTTAGGTATCGGCTTATGCTTGGTAATACTACGCACGGCAATTATTAGGAGCAAAAACGCAGGTGCTTTGTAAACTAAAGCGATTTTGAATAATTGAAATGTTTGGAACTGTGCGGACTGCCTTTTGGAAACTCATGTGCATTATGAAATGTTATATTTTGACACGGGTTTAGTTTCCTGCTCATTGCTGTTTCATCTCCTGCTCATCACATGAATATAATCGCGCCCATTCCGCACAACTGAAAATTTCTTACGGTTTCACAAGATGCACACATCATTATATCATTAAGAATAATTCTGCCAAATATTTGCGCCTCGTTCACGAAAACAGACTAGAAATTGGACTACATACGCTGACGATGTGACAGTTCCCGAGATGTTGGTTTTAGTTTTCACATTAGATAGAATGTGCTAGGTAATCGTTTATTCATCAATTTTGCTTGTGTTCATCCAAATGGTGAATAGCAGTTTGAATGCTTTGGTCGGAAGAAAAATAACTAATCAGTCATTTAACCTAACAGAGCAAAAGAAAACGAAAAAATATGGCCTGTTTTCAAATCAAACGAAACACAATAACATATGATGAGAAAAAACGCCGGAGGAAGTATTTTGTGAGAAATGTGACCAAATGTTAATAGAGAAGTGCAGACACTGACTAATTTACCAAGTCAGAAGTAAATGAAGTAACAAAGGGAAAATTTGCGGGTTAACAAAAAACTGTTTCATGTTTTTCACCTTTTAACAAATTGCCGGATTTTTCTTATCCTAAACAGACAAGCAAAAAATTAATAGTGAACTCACGGGTACAGTTATATCGGAAAAAACACTCACTAACATTCACTTTTCCATTCGAAGCAACTGTCTCACAATCACATCGTTTGGAGTAGCGGGATTTTGGCATGGCTTAACAAAAACGGATTGAAGGCTCGAGCTGGAATTGGCGTCCCTTTTTATCAGCTTTTTACTTTGCTGAGTCAAAGACGTACAATGACAAATTTGCTAACCGAGGTGACTGATTTTCTTCCCTTATTAGACAGCACTAAAGTAGAACTAACGTGGAGCAACGAATATTTTCCGACAAATGTTCAGGATCTAAATTGCCGAAAATCCTGGGTGCTGAATCTGCCGTGGCTGAGGATAGAACTGAGTACGAAATGAGCAATGTTGTGGTTTCATAGTACTGAACAACATTACACCGATAAATAGATGGATCTTTGATTACGTCATAACTCCACTGTGTAAGTTCAATGAATGTATTGGCTCATCGTTTGGTGTTGCTATCTTGCTTGTCTAATTCCACGGCCAACTTTTGACTGTGGGTTTAGGGTGTGTGGATTGGTCAACTTGATTGCGGTGCTTCGACTCTACGCTCGTCAATCTAGTTCTACTTATTCCTGCCAAATAATGGTCCGAAACCATTCTCAAGAAATCTCAGCCATGCAGGTTCCAAATATCGACTAAAACAGACTGAAACATTCATCCAAATGTGAATCAATTCAAGTTGATTATATTTCGGGCTAGCTAGTCACCAGCAAAGAAATGGGCAAATATATTTAAATCGCAATTTTCCTTTCAATCTTAACATCAAATTTTTTCACAATCAATTCAGATGCAATTCACCGGAATGTTTTGAATTCTTCACGGTTCGTTTAATTTCAACGTGATAAATATGTCAAACCTGTAGAAATGGAGCTACGTAAATGGGAATAAGTTTTCTCTTCTAATTGTACAAAGTTGTTCGTAGTCAGTTGTACGGTTAATCCTTCGGTTCATTTGGTTCAGTTTTCCCTTGTCTTCTCTTGCCTCATATTTACATTTCCTTCACAGCACAGCAATTTCTGAGTGGTTTATAAAAGTTATTGCAGTCATTCACAGGAAGTCTACTAAAAATTGAAGGTGGGTGGATTCGTATCCGCAAAATTTATCCCGAAAATTGAGCCTTGTGACCGTCCTCGAATGCGTGATAACAATGCATAACGGACTTGCTTCCATCCACTAGGGTCGAGCTATTCAAATTGTCCATCTGATTTTTTCGATATTCGAACGTTTACTGGTATACAACGTTTTGTGGACCTAAGTCGTAATGAACTGATAAACTGGATTAAAGTTTTGCATCTGATCTACTCCAGATACTGTATTGTTATTCATCGCATATTTAGAAAAAGCAACGTCGACATCGAGATTTTCTAACTCATGAAGCTGATTTCATCGCCAGGTCGCAGCTTTGTCTGATTCAATCGATCTTACAATTAAGTTGCACATGGAATACACATTCCATCCAGTCATGTGTTTGCAAAATGTATCAGTTTTTGAGAAGGCCATGTCTTTGTGGCGCAGTAATTTTTATGGATGAAGCATGAAGAAGATCAAATTGAACTGTATTTCTGCGCAATATACGACCGACAATGCATGTTCCTTCGCATCCGTAATTTGTAAGAAACTTGCAGCACTTGAATTGTATCTCGTAACTAGAGATCGTATTTTTCTTACTTTCGTGAAATACAATTTACTTAGATTAGAGTGGGTGTATTTTTATTTGTATGTAATCGTGATATAATGGATTTAGAGACCCGTTCTAAGTTAGGTATGGAGACAAAAAAAATTAAGAAAACTGGTTTTCGACCTCAAACATACATCATGGTGAGGAAAATGGTATCTTTGGCGTATCCAAAATAATTAGAAAATTACCGCTATTCAACAGTTACTCTCAATTTTCTTTGTTTAAATTTTTTGGTATTTCTTGGGCTGAGATTTGAGTACTTAATTCATCACGTACGTATCCAGTCGACTTCCGAAGATTGCTATGCGTATTTCTCGTCTCGCAGCAGTAAACCGCATTAGCGGCTATTATTCTTAGCTATGCCGAAGCACATTTGTTTCGGAGTCGTAAATATATGTATATATGTATATATGGGGTCGGTAATCTTACATTCTTTGCAATATAATTAATGAGACATGAACTGGTTGTCTCTGCAACCTGGTGCGTTAAAATAAATGGAGATTTTTGCTTCTCCCGTGCAGTTATTGGTCCCAACATTTGTGGTTAGTTTATACAAGCTTGTTCAAATAATGCGGTGGCATTTGCACAAAATAATTTGCGAAGAAAGCTCCCTTGGAGTATACATTTATATGTATGGTGAGAGATAGATCAGAAGTGTGTCTACTGACTGCTGGGCTGAACACAACAAAAGTTGGGTAGCACTAGCCTTACCCGATTCAACACGCATGTCTTTGAGATGAGGTTTGATGCAAACAATGCTTGCTAGTTTGAAGCGAATAACTGATTAAAACACCGGCAGATGCTGATACATTCTCTAAAATCAGAAAGCATTCATTCGCTAGTTTTCTTCCAGTCATTTTCGGACAATTTACGAGGTTGAGCCCGAATCATTCAGTCGTTTGATTCGGCACGCTTTGAAAAACGTGGCGGGAAGATTTTGTCCGTGAAGGGGTAATCTTTGTTTTCGTCTGCTTGGGACGTGACAGTATACCTTCAAGAGTGAATTGCACACCCAATATCAACAAACCAGGTGCGCTGACGAGAGTAATGTTAGTCTCGCGATGAGCATAAATATCAAGATGCCTACTATCACAAAAGTAAACTTGAGGAAGTTGTACACGAGAAAAAGCATTTAGTTTAGCAAATAGTAGAAGGAATAAATGTCAAAAAATCAAGGCATACAAATGTCAGAATAAGACAAGGCACGAAAGAAATCTCAAAATATTTAGAAGAGCAGTGAGGAAGTTTGGAACAATGTGCTGACCTAAACATTACTTTGACAAATGTCGTCGATGAGAACGAGTAACCTTCTAGGAAACAGAGCGGAATTTCACTTTGTGAAGTTCTACATCGAGAGAAGAATATCTGACAGCATTTGAATGTGCCTTTCAGTAATCTCGAATTCCGAAAAAGAATGAATCTGACTTAAATCAATTCATAATCCCGGCAACGCACCACATGTACCAAACAGACATTCCGGCTGATATATCATACGTGCTGCTCTCGGAGAAATATACAATTAGATTAAATAAATCATCATTCTGCGGGCCGATAAATAAAGGTTAATGGCTTTTATAAACACAGTCGGAAACTTTAACAGCCATCAGAGTGTACCTCCACCTGATGTCTACTGGATATTGATCCAAATGTTAAACTGGAAATCAGGATAAAAAATATCACGTAGAAGTTGCAGAATGTGCAAAGAATAAATAGTAAGGGCTACAGAAGTTGAGTTGGATTATCAGACATTGTACATTTCTAAAAATTGTCCAAGTTCACAGGGAATACCATCTATTGTGATTAACTATTTCTTTGTTCGGGACTCCAACTTCCAGTTTGCTCAAAAAGCGTAAAATACGATCAAACTGCTCCATAAGTAGTGCCCGAAAATCTCCGGAAATGCTTGAGGGTAACAATATAGAAGATGAGCCTGCTGCCTGTCCTTTTTCACTAACACTTTCAACTTTAAACAATCTAAAACTAATGGGTTCAACACCAAAATCTTTTCTGAAAACACTTCCGCAACAATCCGTTGGAAACATCGGCAGTTCTTGAACTGACCAATTTATGCTTGCGCACATACCTCAAACCTGAAGAAGATACTGGTGAATGAATTAAAGGGACAACTATGGGATCATTGATGCTTGGACTTCTCGCAGGAACAGTAATGCAATCTGCAGGAACATAACGGAAATTTGTGAAAAATCTGCAACTTGAAAGTTAGCGACATCTAATCGAGGTTTGAAGGTGAATTTTATAAATTTACTATTAAATATAAAATCCCAGTGTTGAAATTATGAAATCTGAAGCAACCGGGAAATTTTCATCCCCAGGTTACTAAACTTGGTAATATGCCATTTTAAGGTCATCACATTGGGCAACTCTAAGTTACTACTCATTGATGCTGTTTTCAGTTCTAGCTTAAAATCGAACCCATAGGAAATTTTTGAGGTCGGAGATCAGGCTCAGATACAAATTAGGTTTAAAAATAAAAGCAGATTAGCAAAGAGGTCTCACCAAAGCAGTGGTTGGTTGATTCTAAAATGTTTATCATTTGAACCTCAGGCGGATCGATGAAAAAGCTTCGCAACTGTTAAACGGGTCAATACTCAAAATCGTGGAATATCTTTGGAGTGTGGTCATGTTAAACGCAACTTTATGCTGCTCTTGTGTTTTAAAATATATATATATATAAGTCAGATTCGTTTTTCTTCAAGGTAAAAATACTCACAGTAAATATCGCCGCCGAACATTGCTTCCGTAGTCTCGTCAGCCGCGAGATAAGTGCTTCTCATCCATTTATTATTGAACACAACAAGTTTGGTAAATCCTTTACTTTTTAGACTTTTTCAAGAAAAGTTTTAAGTGATAGCGAGAATAGCAGAGCACGGCTCACAACGAAGCGTGAACTCCCCGCGAGCCCGCGTAGGAATCGAGCTATCCAGTGGTCTCAACAAGCTTTGGAAATGGAACATGCTCTCATCAAAGGAAATTCCCGCAAGCTCTTTCAACCCATCCGAGCTACCGGCAAGAAAGGATTGGATTTTAGCGGAACAAACCGCGAATTTGACGATTTGCTTATCCAAAACTTGCAGCAACGTGCTGTACGTTGGGTAGACCACCTTAAAACACAATTTATCGGATCTTCGGCGTGGGCGCCTCCCGCAGCTATTTCTGCAAGCATTCAATGGCTTGATATGAAAGATCCACCAGATGGGGAGGAGATCCTCAGGAAATCCGAGCCTTGGGACAGCATAAGCCGCCGGGCTCCGAGAGCTTTCTCAGCTCTATTTAAGGATGAAGGAACAGAACTGGTCAGAGAAATTCAGTTATTCTTCTCGACGATCTGTTGCGCCGAGAGGGTCCGCTAATCATAGGCAATGTTAGCCCAATCCCAATAAAGTCAAAGATGCTTTCATTCATCTTTCTTCGTAAGTTGTACAACACATGCAAAGCACAAACTCGTGAGGAAAAGGCTGCTTTTTGCGCCAGTCGTTGATGGGTCGATCACATCTTTACCTTCTAACAGCTGATAAAGCAGCGTTTTACTTTTCAAAGGTCAAAAATTGTCATACTCTTGGACAATGGCGCAGCCTTTGACTCTGTTGATAGGTATGCAGTATGGGACTTTGCTAAGTTATAAGGTACCTGAGAACTGCATGTCGGTCCTCAATGGGTTTTACCGTCATAAGTCAGATTGTATCAGTGCTTACGGTTAGCTTTCGCCACCTTTCATCGTCTTTAAAGAGTGCAGCAAGGCTGTCCTACATTCCTATTTATTTTCGAGTTTGTCATTCAGGATGTTCTACAGAACGCTTTGCCTAGTCTTTTCAACGGTGGAGTTGAACTCCCCCTAGGGAACAGAAATTTTGATTCAGAGTAAGCCGACGATCTCGCCTTACTGAGCGGCAGTACACAGACCATTCAACGCGCATTGGGTCCCTTGGCGAATGAGGCATCCGGACTATGAACGTTCAGGATGCCCGGCGACTTTCTGTTTTCGACCACCGATTTATCTGAGGCATCACCCATGTCTGTTGAGAACATTCACTGAGCACCGGCGAAGTGCATTTGCGTGTGTTTGGTGCAGTCAGTCATCCTCTGACTGAGATAATCACTCCACGTCGCGTTCGGTGGCTTGGATACGTATTGCGTATGCCTGCCCATCGCCTACCTTTTCGTGCTATTTTTGCACGTGTTGTAAGAGGTCGGAAGAAGCCATGAGAAGGTCGACCTATGACTTGTGGTGGGGCAATGAAGAAGTTTACATCGGATTTGGCCTCGGTTGGTGCCTCCTGTCTTCCTGATTGGGGCCCAAGAGATAAGGACTGTTGTTGATTGGTGAAGCTCAAAGACATGCCTCAGAACCGAAGTAATTGGCGCGAATTCCTTGTGGCCTATCAGTAAAACACTTCTCCTTTAGAAAATCCGAAAACCACCAAAATATATAAATAAACTGCGAACGGCCCTGTCGCTTCCCTGTTTCAGATGTTAAGGAGGACAAAGTTGCATATTATTTGGACTTTTAATCCGCGAACACCTGAATGAGATGAGTCATCGCAATTCTGCCCAAATATTCAGAATGTGGCAATCTGTATTGTCACTGCGCCATTGTAAAAGTTTCGTTCTGTCAATGTTATGACAATAAATCCTGATATGAATAACTTCAGTCAGAAATATTTGAAGTGATAAGTTGAAGTTACGTGAACTGGCTCCTTGACTGCAACAAAAGTGTGCACAAGTTGACAAAATCATTAGGGCAACGGCACTACTGTAGACCACCTTTATTCCGAAGGGCCAAGTACATGTGGGTTATCGATCTGTTTTTGGCGTATTTTCAACAGTAGCCACTTGATATTTTTTTCACTTTCGTCTTCTGAAACTTTCCGGTACTGTGGAATGCGATCCTAACATGGACCGGATACATGGAGTTGCAACTCATCCAGTGATCTTGAACTATGTCCCATCTATTTATACAGCGGCCTCCGAGGAGGGATAGATATTTTGCAGTTTACTTGAATATAGCCGTAAGAAGGAATTTAGGGAAACTTTCGACTGGGATATAAAGTATAGTTTTGATTTGAAATGATTCATAAGTAATGCTCAAACGGAACTACATGCTGACTTTCAGAATGACCACTTTAAGTAATTACACTGTCATTGGTCCCAACCTTCTAGCTCACCGTACATGATGTCTAATTGTATGGCCGATATGAGGTGTCCCGGAGAAACATGAAAATGCACTCAAAGACGATGCGAAATTAGAACATATATCTTCCAACTCTAATGATAAGGCTGGTCGGCGGTGAAAATTTATTTCGCTGCCTGGGGGCCAGATTTTTCGTTGGTTGGGGCTGAACGACTGTTGTGCACAGTCTGCGCCAATATGTCAGATTCGAATGACAAAAATTGTATTCTGCGTTTTTCCCACCCCTTCTATCAAACGGTTTTGCTCTTTTTGCATTACCTCAAACAGTAAAGGGAGCTGGTTAACAGTTTTCGACGAAAACCATTCGCACGGTTTGGTGTTCTGTTTCAACGATCTATTTTAAGCACGCATTTCCTATGCTGTGCAGTTGCAGAAGTTGGTAATTTTCCCTCGCAAATAGAGTGACGTGAGGCTATAAAAGTGAATATATTGTCTATTTCAGACTGCTCATTTCTGCTCGCCTTCAGATTAGGCAATGTTCTGGACGATTAAAATGCAAATTACGGAAATTCCGTCTATATTTTACCCTAAGTGTAATATGAACTTCAAATTGGCATGAGCTGTGCTGAATGTGTGATATTCGATTTGACTGAATCGAGGAATAGGTTATAAAGAAGATATAATGCGCATAAGACTTGTATAAACAAAATACTTGGATCGGCGACTAAACTGGACGGTGTTTCACGTTTTGGTGGTTACATATGCTAGTATTGGACCAAGTGGAGACTCCGTGGTTATTCAGTCATTTTGAGGGTATGCTGCATCACTAAAGACTAATTGCACATTCGTGCGAAGATCAACGAGCATTTCAAATCTTCTAACAACAGTATTCTCAGTCCTACCATGTGCAATCAACAAATTCCAACACAAACTCTGTCTAACTGGCTTCAGCAAATTTCCAACTTGTTTAACACCACATCATGGGGTGAAGTAAATATGTCGAGGATACACTACAAGAGAACTGCATTCTTGTGTGCTCTCGGCATTCTTTACGTCTCAGGAAGAGCGACCCCCTTTGGCCCAATGAGTGTTTTGCATTTTAATTTAAAAACGGGACCAACAATAACTGGAAACAAGTCCAAACCTCAAACTGTGTTATCTCAAGACCATCTTATGCCTGAAAATGTATAATAATTAGAAAATCTCTGAATGGGTGGTCCTAAATATTATCAAGCCTGATTCATGAACTAAACTAGAAAACATTTGGCACAATAAACAATATTTTTGGGGATAATGTTGCCTTGCGGTGGTCAACTAGTCCACGCCATGTAGCTCCAATCCGAAGGCCGAGGGTTGAAAACCACCAAGCACCGGTCAATTTGTCCACTTGGCAACTTTTATTAGCCGCGACCTCCTTCCCGGAAATTGGTGTGCCTTCCGGGTTTATTAACAATAAAGCTAAAACATGAAGTTGAAAAAAACTAAAAGGATAGCAGTATCTCAAACTGCCGAACGATATGACAATATTTTGGCACTCTGACAGCAAGGTAATCGGGCACTAGTTCTTCGAAAATCATGTTTTAAACGGTCAGAGTGCATAATTAGAATATTTTGGAATATTTGTATTATGGAAAGCACAAGAACCAAACCTGATTCGTGACACTTCTTGATTTGTTCGGTCCCGAATTTGCCGTACAGTTTATTTTACTTTGCCTGGCAGTCAGTTATTTGATCATTAATCCGGAACGATGTTTGGGATATTTCGTTTGGCGTTCATCTTACTGATTCAAAGGAAGTAACTTCACCATGTGTTATAAATCAGTTTTTTTAAATTTACAGCTTTCTTTTGATATAGAAAACTCATGAAAGTCTAACTGCCTCGTGGACTCTGCTGTTTGTCCTCAGAAACAACAGTAAGAAACCAATCAATAAATATTGTTTTTTCGGGTAAAATGAGACAGCTGAGTGGGCACTAAGTAATTAAATGGTTTGACTGGAAGACGTGCAACAATTTTCAAGCTTCGATCTAGCATCCACGTTTTTTAAGTTTAGCAAAGTAACGTTACTTTTTTCAAGACGAGAACAAGATGCTTACAAATCTGATTCTACGTTAAAATTTAAGTGAGTAACATTTGATTTTTTGTTATTGTTCATAATCTTGGAATAAGATTCATCTGCATTTTAGGTTTGAGTAGTCAGTACTTAAATTTACTCAAATGTTAGATTATTTGCCTTTCATTTATTTTTCGAAATTGTGATATGAAATGGCAGGATTTCAATGTTTTATGGTTCTTCACCTTTCTGTTTCATAATGCTCTCGCCTAGCAATGATAACTGTGTATTCTCCCAGGAACCGTACTGATCCAGCAAGAAATAATCTACAATTCCCACAAACTTGTGAGTTTAATATGATTTCCCGATTCGAACGCACTGGTTAAATAGTAAATGGTGCTTCCGTTGATTCAAGAGAGATATTTCCTCCACGAAGTTTTACACTTACTGACAACTCCGAGACGAATATAGGGTCAGCGAAAAAAGTGTTTAATCCCACTGTGCTCATGCACTCACTGCTGCATTCTCGAATTTACGTAACCTATTGAGCTTGGTTTACTTGTCCTGGCCAGATTGTTTTAGAATAGTGATGATGAGATGAATGCATATTTCTAGTTAATTGACAACAAATTTTTGCCTTTCCAGAAGGTCAGGTTAGAAGATTTTAAAAACAGTATGTAAAGATTACTTGCGTCACAGTATAAAACCTCAAGGCTAGTGGTTAAGTTTAAATTAGACCATGAAGTGCTCCGTAGAATATGATACTAGTTAGGAACGGCTAAATAAAGCAACGTACACAAGACTCACATCTTTGAAATTAGTTCCGACTTGGCTGTTTGCAGTACTTTTAAAAAAGAGGCAAAGAACTAACCCTGTGACAAATCTCACATCTACTGATCAAAATTCACGATGCATTCTGACTGGAGTCGAGAAATTTCAGAGGATTCATCAGAGAAAGAGACCATCTATGAAAATAATTCAGTGGGTGATAGGTAAGTTCAAGCCGATCATTCGACCCGTGTAACCTTTACAGATTGATTTTTAAACAACCCCGTTATATTCCGAATATAACTCTATTTTCTGTAAGATGTCCAATGGGTAAAAAATATGTAGTTTTCGCCGTCTTTGGAAAACGATATTGGTCTTAGCTTCGATTAACAGTTTCCATAATATTCCGGTAACTGAAATCCATTTATTTTTCCCAAAAGTGTCCATTTCATTCTTGGGTTCGTTGTTGGTGTTTCCTTAATTATATCCCCATATTACTGTCAGTCACAACGTTCGGGATGATTTCATTGTTTGTGTGATTAGTTGACATCTCCTCGTCCACATTCTCGAAATTTATGACCGTTTTTTGGTAAATCGGAATTCGGAACGTTTAGAATCAACCATATTCCGTCCATTTCTCCTTAATTTTGCTGTTTTTTAACCATAAAGCCAACACCTGATGCTGTAATAATTACAGAACAGAGGCTGCAATCAGGAGTGATTCATTAAAGAAAGCCTTGGTAGTTTCATGAAGTGGTTTTCAAAAATAATACAGTTTAATGAAAAGTATTGATTCCAAACTTGAAAACTGTTGCAGTGACGTAGTATAAAAATTTTTCACTTCAACATCCAAAATTAAAGCGCTTTGTTTCACAGCGAATGGGATGAATAATTTGGATTTATTTGAGATATTGATCGAAACATTTTGTGAAGCATACCTCTAGTTTCGGAACAATCTCGATATTGAAGCGACGTGAAAGAAATCGACACAGCCAACGAGCCATTCCACTGAAAGTAAATATTCTAGATCGGAAAATAAAGAATCACACGTGGAGGGGCGGACAAAGATGAAAATTGGTGAAGTGCGGAAAACAAAATGAACAGGGCAAGGCAAAATAATTCATTCAAACAAGCGGATGGTAGGTTCGTGGACCAACCCACTAGGGAACCTGATTTAGTGTAGTACCGAAAAGATTTTGGAGCGTGAGAGCAAAGAAATATGCTAAGATCCTATGGTCAAAAAGCCCGTGAAACACGTTGAATACATTGAGCAACCGAGAACACTAGGATTGCTCATGGAATTTTCAAAAACAAACTGATAAAACCTATTGCAACGACTGTGTCTAGAATAGTGCTTCATCTTTCATCCACGAGCGTTTGTGAATCGACAATAATTCCTTACTTTGGCGCAAAGTTATTTGCCATCTGCGTGAGAACTAATTCTCTCGAACTGGTGGCATTTTATGAATGCTGCCTGACATTGCTGAGATCGGAAAATACCCATCGAGTATCAGCATTGTGGAATTTTGTTTGTTGTCTTATCAAAAATTTGCTACTAGCGTTAAGAATGTAGCAATTAAACAAAGATTACATTAACTAAATTATCAGATGCAGTCAACCGAATGTTTAGTTTAAAACACGAAACATGGTGAAAAGCTTCGCAAATGGATGTGTTTTCGTAAGGGTGAAGAAATTTATACCCTAAGTGTTCTTCAGTGAAGTAGAATTCTGTCCCCTTTGAAGAGATTGTACACGGTGGCACTAAGAAACTTTGAAGCGGAGCGTTAACCAAAGCATGGCTTTCTGGGATAACAAAGAAGTTTTTATTTGGAGAAAGTGTTGAAAAATATTAGAGTGATGTGAGCATTTTTGCAGGCTGCACTGCGTTCTTTTCGAACTTTGTCATAAGTGGACTCTGTTTGGTCCCACTTGGCAGAGAGTAGTAAGGAATATCGATAAAGTGTTGGAAAGTGCACGTGAAAAACTCATTCCGTCAATTCTAACGATGTAGGTCTCAACTGGCTATCTACGCGCAGTTGATGAAAGACTAATTGAATCATTCATTCAAGTTCATAAATCAAAGAAGAAACGTATTATTTCAAACAATTAAAGAACATTTATCTCTTGACTTGTCACAACATATAAAGATTCCAATGTGGGTGAAGAATCAGCTACTTCAAAGTAACTGCAAGGAGGTTCATGTAGGGAGTGCAGAATTGAACCGCAGATTGCGTTTACTATGCAAGTCAACTTAATCCGTGAAGTAACAGCAGTTTACGAACTGACGGTGCAGTTTCGTGATCAACAGCACAACGTTTACGTGCCATCAGTTTAACAAAAGACAAGCACAGCTTATGAATGTTCACAGCGATCGATACAAGAATGACTACGTACAAAAAGATACAGTAGTTCACAACAAAAGTGTAGAACATGTTGAATTTGCTCTGATGACTTTGCTCATTTAGGTAATTTCGTAATGTTTGTTCCCCCGTAAGCAGAATATGACACATTCATCTACAGTTTGATAGGTATACGGATTTGGAAGCAAATGCCTAGAAATAAACTCCAACAAAACATGACTTTGGCTTTGCTATTGAAATAATTCGAATGTCAATGGGTTCTGCAGCTTTATTTTCATTGATTTTTGAAGCATTACATTATATTGACTTAATTTACCTACTGAACTTACTCATGGGATATCTATACAGAAAGGCCTCAGATGGTCGAAGAAAAAAAAAAACAGAAATTCAGCAGCATCGGAAATCATGTTTTCAGAGATTTATTTGTTCCCGAATAACACGTCTATGGAAACGATCGTCTGGTTGTAAACATTCTGGATCAAGTTGAAACTTGTTCGAAATTTCATTTTTTTAAAAACACTCGCAGAATTATTAACGAAATTATGACTATTACTCAGCACGTTATGTTTGACGATTGCTTGTACCATTCGGGAAGTTTTACGGATGTTGCTCTTTAGCTAATGGGAAAGATATATTTTAATGTTTAGAATAACGATTTTTAACCTATTTGGCTTTCATACAGGCACATAAGATTTGTTTGAAATTACAAACCGTACATCAGTTGTCATGGAAAAAAAGTCAACTGGATTTAAGAAAACTGTGAATGCTAAGGTCCATCATAGTCTATGATTATGGAAAAATCAAATTTTCAGTGGAACCCCAATTTTAAGTTTTTCCTACAACCTGCAAATATTTCCTAAACACAACTGCTGATGAAAAAATAAGTTGGCAAAATGATTCGTTTAGGCTATTTATTCACAACCCAACAGTGGTTTGTGTAACCAATGTGACTATCCAAGGACGTGAATGATTTTGGCCATTCAGTATGAAGATTGGTATAGTGCTGTGGGCGAGTTTGTGAATATTCGGGTTAAATGAAGCAATACGTATTTTTATTCATACTAAATGCTGGATCTCAGGTGGTGGTAGTTGACTGTGAAGCATTAATGTAGGCCAACAATTCGATTTTAGATGGTCTGAACACGTGACCAGGATGTGCTAGGAGCGTTTGAGAAATGTGTCCATACGATCTAAGTGGTAGGTAGCTCGATTGTTACCAGATCTATCTGACCATATTCGCAGGAATTACTTCAGTTATATCCATGAAAACAAATATCCCTTGACAGTTGCTTTTCAACCCGATTTTTAATTTTTTTGGTGTTTGTTCATGCAGATGGATACTTCCACTTTGTAAACGGACAGATAATACCTGCATTTCTGATTGTCCTATGCTCCATATGTTACTCCTGGAGTTTAAACCATTCTGAGCAAATCTGGTATCTTTTTTTCGCGATCCTAGCACCATCTCCTTGATTCGGCACTGTATTGCGGATGAACACACAACCTATATGTTAGACGGATGACTGTCTATTAGAATTAGCATATCCGGAGACAAACTGGGTGCAAATGTTAAGTGAAAGCAATTTCGTCACCTTCGTGTTTGTTGTCTATATTCTTCGTATCTGTTGTTCCGTGATCAGTCACAATATTTTTGATCACTACGGACAAGAATGTAACCACTTCACCTCCTCGTGCCAAGTGACAGAGTAGGGAACGGTGGCAAATAGATAAGTTAGTTGGATGAAATCTAATTCTGCTTAATACGATGTAATGGACGGCGGTGCCGTTATTCCCTCTATATCAAAGTCATTGCTTAATTCCACTTACAAAAATTCCAAAACGGAGGTTTTCTGCTACTTTGAAATCAATGTGTACATGTCACCAGGCAAGTCTAGTTGCCGTGACACCGCCTATCAGTGTCTTTAATTGCGGATCGGCTGTGGCTTCTCATGCACAGTTGTAACGACCACAGACAACTTAACACGATCTCTTGTTGAAACTACTAACAAGTCAGAATTCAAAATTCAAAGATTTTGGTCAGCATTTTGTTGGAATTCAGTTTCGGGGAAGAGACGGATGAAGGATTGTCAGGAAAGCAATGCAAGAATCGATGAAACAAACACCCATTTTAATTTATTGAAAATACAGGTACCAAAAGCCCAGTTTAAATCATATCCGACCGCAAATATCAAAAATCGACAAAATGAAAAATTAACATTCATTCATGATACTCGCAAACGAAGGACAGGGAATGTCAGAAATCTTACCTCCCCGGATTTGTGAAGTTCACGGGGAAGACAAGGTTCCAGCGACTTTTTCTAATTTCAGCTGTTCTTAGAAGACCAAATGGGAATTGCATCTAAGTGCGCGATCGGAAAATGCGTTGCGATTGAAATTCAAAAATATTCGAAACGAACTTGGTTGAAAATGTGATAGGATATGCTCTTCAAATTAGTTGTTCAAATCTGCAATATGCAGACAACACCAACTTTCTTCTGTGATTTTATGTTCCTAAGTTTGTCAGCAAGTCCTTTCGGTGATTAGATTACAACAAAACAGTAGACATAATTTTAGAAAATCAGCAGGCGTCAAAACAGGACTCAACGCCAGCGGTTCAAGCTCCGGATAGCGCGGCGACAAAAATTTAGAAAGGAATCTGCGTGGTTAACTGAACATGTGCTCTGAATTACCCGTCAATTGTCATTGCTTACCAGATGCACTAACATATATCAATCAATAATTTACATCCAGTTTCATTTTACAGGATTTACTACTGGTACTACTACTATGAATACAAGAGCCCAAATTGTTAGACACCCGAATCGGACCTGTACATGTCGTGACCGACGAACGAAATGGTGTCGTACAACATCAACGGTAATCTAAGTAAGCACATGAAACTGCATACCGGCGTTGACTAAGCTTACAAATTTGTCGTTTACGTGTATTGTGTTCCATTCAAAATTGTCCTCATAGTTTAGAGGTCTCAGCTGGGTTCGGCCGGATTTCATGCGGGAAAATGGCGTTTGATTTGAAATATGCGCCAAAAAATTGGCGTAGATGAATCTTTCATTAACATGCTTTCACAATGTCCGGAAAATTTTGTCGAGATCCGTTTGCTGTTACTTCAAGTCAAGAATATGTTTTGCACATCCACAGATGAATATGTAGCATTTCCATAGTTTCCATCAGGCAAGTTCAGTGTAAATTGAGGCAGTGTAATAAAATACGAAGTATTTCATTAACATATGTATCGCTGTCTAGATATTCTGATGGTTAAACTTTTATAAATCCCTATCAAGGCAGAAAATTTCGGACTACTCATGGGTTTGAATATGAGTAAAATGAACTCATCAGGTTCATCGAGAGGATTTTGTAAAATCGACGCTTCACTGAAAGACCTGAGTTTTTTACTAATCAAACACGAAACCTGGTGTTTAACAATTTATCTAGACGCATTTCCGTGTGGTGTATATTGTTCGCTCCAAAGCGTTACGTGAAGTAACTCATGCAAACCGGGGCTGCCGAATCGCACATGCTCTTCTTCATTGTAAATGAAACTACTGACCAGCATGCAGACAGGATTGAAACCCTAGATGCGCAAAGTGTTCCATTGAAAATGCTCGGTGATCTTCTTCTTGCGATGTCCGCTATCTTGTCGATGTTCAGTGACAAGGAGATCCATGTTAACCTATTTCCATCTCTTGGGTAGTCATGGTTTATTAGCATGAATGTGACTTTATGAAGACGGGTTTAATTTAAAGAGCTTTTCTTCAAAACCAGCCGTAGATTCTTGCTGTCGTGAAGTAAACTAGCCCGTAAAAGGTTTTTAGGACAAGATGACGTACCGTATTAAGAAATCTAAACGAATCTGAATGGATTTGGAAGCTCATTTTGTCTCCATGGGTTGTTTGCCTTCTTATTTTTTCTTTTTCTTATTCAAGCACTTCATTTCTGGTATTAAGTATAGACTTTGACAGTGTCCGAGGCAATATCTTCTCACTGTATGTTTAGAACGCAGCCCTGAAGGGACGATTTTCGTTGTTGTAACTCGGTAATGTTACGGCCTGCCTTTCTGGCTGAGCTTCATAAGGCTTTTAGGATGTCGATAGATTCAAACACCTTAAGACAAATTTCCGACCCTTGTTGTTCTCATCGGCTTTGTTCCTGGTCGTGATGATTTTCTGGATTAAATGCACAGCCAATCCAGTCAAAGTTGTTCCGAGGTTTTGTCCATATACAGACCAAATCTCATACCGAAATGGTAACAGAGTGGACGTAAAATTACAGACATATGGGCAAACTTGTTTCAGTTTCTTTTTGGAAATGCTGTCCACTATTTTAATTTGGACAATAAATTTCAGGCGACTGAGACCTAAATCGAATCTCCCTGATTGGTTAATGAATTCCGTGGTCGAGATGCTCTATAAGGTAATCAATTGTTTAGTTCGTTTCTGTTAACCTTTGGGGATAGTTCGCTTCTCGAAGGCATGATTATACATTAATTCTGTTGGGTATGATTGTTTGAGTCACTTTCCCTGATAAAGACATTTTGCGCTGTAATCTGAAATGCTTGAATGAAAATGAATTTGCCGTGGAACACTTAATGAAGTTTGTTAAAGTGACAGTTGAATCATTCATATAGTGACGTTACAAGTTCTGTGACTCACCGTGCCACGCTAGAAAACAATTTAACTATATTGTTCAGGTGCTGGTTTAGGGAAAAGCGTTGCTGACGTTTTCCCGACAGTGAGTCATTCATCATTTAAGCTGAACAGTGTAAAAGCTGTCTCTCGATTTTCAAATCAATTTTTCTCAAAACTTTTTCCAATAGTCTAGTTTGTCTTGACCGAAGCTAGATTCGTCCAATAGTAAGTGTCTATAAGTCCAGGCTACAATCACAGTTAAACATCTAAAGTTAGCATGTGCAATAGAGAACTATGATATCCTTTTGAGGTAGTTGATATTCAGCTTTCGAGCTTGGATGGACCTCAAAAATCAATGGCCAGCCAAAACAATCATTAGGGTGAATAAGTAAATTAGAGATATTTTATTTCTGTTTTGCCGTTTTTGTTCTTCCTTTACTCACTTGTCGCATCACAGGGGTTTTTGTGTTGGTTTGACCTTGGTGATTCACCTTCGTTTATTGTCGCATGTTTTTGCATTATGTTTAGAGGCAGAATCACTGGAGTTTGTTCAAAACTAACTTTATCTTCTTAATATACCAACAGCCAAGAAATCCGACACAAGTGATTATAAATCGGTCATTACTGCTGGAGACTCAATTTGAAGATATGCTAAATAAACGTCAGTGGCTGCACACAATCGAAGAAATAAACAGTACCCACTGGAGTGCGATTGATCGCTCGGAATTAAAACAGATTTAGCTTCTTCCTCTAAATGCATAATATACTAAATTACTTTGATTCTCACAATCACCAAGACATTAATCTCTGCTAAATATGGGCTCCCTATATGAAACTATATACGGCCGATGGCAGAGCTCCAGAAACGACTTAATTGTAGTTCTGTGCAGAAATATCACCGCAAACATTGATAAGATATCTTTCTTTAGTGAGGAGACAATTCAACTTAAGCGTGTTGCTATCAATAACAAACGACGGTGGTTGGATGAATGTTCGTCTGTCTTTTCGACATCTTTTTCAGCAGATAAATATGTGTTTATTCAAACTGGAAAAGAGACTGCCGTTATAAAATGTTCGACTCTGAAAAAATCATTCTGAGATTTGTCACGTGCTTTCCAGACATCAGCTGGTGTCCTCAAACCAGTAGTTGTTCGATCAATAATATTGTTCTATTGATTTTTATTTGGTTTCTTCTTAAAACTGAATTTGGATGAGCATTCTATTGTGAAGGGTATGCAGTTCACGTGCGATCATTCATTAATAAACAACCAGGGAAGTCTAAAAACCCGTAAGCAACGACCAGCGCACTGAAAAACAAATGAAAAATTGAGGGCCCTTTGTACCGGGTGCTCACAGCGAAGAGCATTTAGGCGGAAAATTAATCAATAACTGCTACTGATAAGCCACTTCGGTGCCATGAGCAAATGCACATGGGTGTGACTTTCAGCTATCATTGATGCCAAGTTAAGACACGTTACGATCAATGTGTCGAGTGAAGGTATTTGAAATGCAAAGTAACATGTCTAAGGAGTAGCACTGTCCCAGATGTGTTACTTTTATGAATCTTCCCAGTGACTATCTCTCTGCCTAAACAATGGGTACCGTTAGGTGAAAACAAGAGGAAATGATAGTATTTCCTATGTATTGTTAACCACTGAGTATGAGAAAATAAATCGTTCAGTCATTCAGGGTAACAATTCGTGGTATTTGGCTAAGCCGTCGTGCAAGAAGCAATTCATATTTCTTTGAAAATTCTCACTCAGCACATATATGGAAACAAAATGACGAACAAGTTCGTTTTCAATGATTTGTACTCATATATTCGTCATTTTTAGGAGATATTGAATTAGTCAGATAAAAAATGGGACGGGGAATGGATTTGTGTTCTTACATGCATAAATCAAATACACAAGAACATGATGTGCCAAATGTTTTGTTGTCTAGGGTTTGCACATTTATCCATTAGACTGTCTGACGTACCTGACATCTGAAATTATCCCTGGGTGTAAAGTAGCCCAGCCAGCAAAGTTGGACGTCTTGTGAATTCCTTGTGTCAGTTCAAAGTGATCTTTCGGAAATGTCTGACTGCTTTTTCGCCAAACAGTTGGCTGACACTTTTAATGATATCGAGGGTAGTAATGTATTTATTGGTAGGATTATTATCACTAATGAGTTCACTGGTGGTGAAGACAGTAGTAACAATAGCAGAAGCAGTTGGTTAAACCAAAAATAGTAGTGACGTGTAGGTTCAAAGGCAGACCATACAAATAAACAATAACTTAGACATCAAACTTCAAAATGACGAAAGAAATATGTTTTTTGGATTTCCGACGAGAGCCAGGCATCTTACTAAATTTCATTCGATCAAGTCAGTTCATACGACAAAGGTCCACGTAAACTAGGTCTCTCTGAAGATATAGCAGTGAGTGGCTCGTTGCGTTTTCATCGTGCAGACAATGGATCAGGGCAATATCAAAACCCTTGCGTAGGAATTTTACTTGTCCTACGAATGCATTTGGAAAATGTGATGCTGTGCATGCGGGTCTCTAAAAACTGTCGACCGTGCATTTCCACTTACTTCCAATATCAGTCGGTGTAAAACAAGGTGAGAATACCATGTAATGATGTAGTTTTCAGACTTCCTCTGACTGAATCCAAATTTTCACATTGGTCAGAATGTGATTTTTGTGCATCCACACACCCACGCGTCGGGTGAACATTTGTGATGACCTCTTGCCTAGAAGCTTCAACCAAATTACTTGAATTTGGATGGCAAAAATTATACTTCTTTCGGGCTGCCGGTCTCTACGCAATGCAAGTGGGACTTTTAGGAATAAAACCGTCCATGACATGCACCGAACACGGCTGTGCCAAAAGTGTCCCACTTACCAGGACTAATCGAATGATATCATCAATACGGTTAATCACAGAAAAAACTCCGGCTATCGATTTACTTCATATTTGAATTTTTGTCTTTAAAGAAACATCTCCATTTGTAAATGCAGAAAAAACACTCTAATGTTAATTTCGGGGTTATTTCAACTGATTTTGGCTCAAACAACAGGCAAATTGACAAATTCATCATAAAACGTTTTGTCTTTTCAAAAGACAAGCAAGGCAGACAAATACTGTAAAATTTCTCTTAAATTAGCCTTGATGTCGATGTTCCGATAACAATTCAATAGGCTTGTGAGCTTATTCCAAGTTAAATATTCGTTATTTCAGCCTATCCGCAATAAATACAAAATCACTTTTCCCTACTTTAAAAGGACTCAAGGTGTTCATACATCGTTTGCATCGATGAATTTGAAAAACATATTGCTCATCCAATGTCGATTGTTATATCGTTAAAATGCAATGAGAGAATTTGATGAAATTTCCTTTTTTACAAATCCTAATTTTTCGAGGTTATCGTGAATGATTGCTCCAAAATGAGGCACATGATAGCACTCTAAACGTTGACATACCACCAAAGACTGCTTATTACCGTAGCTGATTGGGGAAGTAGGAGGCGAATGATTGACGGGTTTAGCTCGGCTAGGTAAGAAAATCTGGTAAAGTTCTACTGTGACTGTTGAAATGTCAGCATCTGTTGGAAATCGACAAGGTAACTGTTTGGATACTAAATCAGATGGAAAAAAATGGTGAGTTTATACTCTCAACGACAAACCTATTTTACCTAATGGGATTTGAAGACTGGTTACTAACGTGCACGTGGGATTTTCGCCAATGGCATCGTCCGATAAACAAAAGCTTCTTTACTAGATTTTTTTTCCTTTGCATTCATTCCCAGTGAAAAAAGTTCGTCACATTACTACTATTTTTATCGAGTTACGATGAATTATGTACGAAAATTATATTTCAAGCGAAACGCCGTTCCAAAACTGTGGTTAGCTGCAATTTCCATAACTCCGACTGATGAAGGCTATGAGGTATCCCTCCTACATTCTGAATGAGAGAAAATCTACTACGAAGAATAAAACAAAAACTGAACTGAAACATTTCACAAGGATGTGAAAATAACGCTACTTTTAATGACTACAGTTTGAGGTAGCACATTTACGAACCATGACTCGGTTCAGAATAGCTCAAACGTTTACTACACAACAACTGTCAACAGCCCTAGCGGGCATGGTGCTTTCGAAACGGAGCAGCTTATCTTGCGGGCAAGATAATTTTGTTGATGATCACACACATGTTATTAGCTGGCATTGTTGGAATCCAAGTAAAAGGAGCTATCAAAATAGTGTTCAGGAAACGTTTTAAAGTGGTTTTTCACTTCGAAATCGAATTCCAGTAGAACGACATCTCAAGCCGTGATTGAAATCATTAGACTTACTTAGCATCCTTTAATATTAACAAATAATTTGATGCTACAATACAAGCATAAGAATAATTTTTCATCAAACAATCCAGTATTTATTTATTTACACTCATAAGCCGTCATTATAAAAACTTTCATGATGCAAAAGCTTTTCCACTAAGGACCACGTGCTGAAATCAAACAAATAATCGCACACTGAAAAGCACGCCTTTTGTCTACAGTTCCGCATCTTTTATGCTAAAACATTTAAGAGACACGTGTCCGATACACTCTCAAGAGAACATCTTGAACAATTCCTTTTGCACCGTCAAATTCACTTTAGCTAGGAAGATATTCGGCTGAAAATTCCCAATTTGCAAAACAAAACACGTTTATCAACTGGAAATCCAAGCGTGGTAAGAGAAATGTGCTAAATAGTTGCGTGACTGTCAAATTTTGGGCGACCGTTTGAAATCGCAAACGATGACTGATTGGGCGGGCTCACACTTTAAATAGGCATTAGAGAGCCACTTATGATAAATAAGCGTGGCGAACGTTAATTTACTCGGCGGCGCATGACAAATATGGCTGCTCGTGAAAGCAAAGGTTTCGAAGAACAGCCTGAACTGCTCCACAACAGAACTTTTGAAATGGTAACAGAAAACTGTCATTAACACAAAAGCATTCATCATGTATTCTGCGTTCTACTGTATTCACTGAGTTATTCACTCTCTTGGAATTAATTAGAAACGAATGAAACTGGCGAACGAAATTTGTTCATGTTAGAGCGATTTTTTTGTCAACTTTCTGTAACCCCAATAATCCAGCTTGCAGCAGATTCGAGAGGTTAGACAGCTGCCAAAGTTTCTAATCTGGGATATTGGATCGACTTTTAAATTCCAAATTTTCAACCGAATTTCTAATCATTCTCAGCCATCGGATGCCAAATTATGGAACAGCAAAAAATCATTGCTATCATGAAGTATAATATAGTGAAAGCAGATGTCATCGTTGGATGAGGTTGCCAAAAGCGACCGGAAAAGCCAACATCCACAGTGAAATTAGATTAGCAAGCCAATAACTTTTTATTATTGTGAAGTATATCTTAAATATTTTAACGGGAAAAACAGCGCTGGTCACACAGATGTAATTCGGGCAATTCTTTGGCAGACACAGCAAACTTTCAATAGGGGAATTAAAATGAACAAGGGACAGACTGATACTCTTGTCTGTCTGACTATCCACATCTGTGAATGTGTTCAGTCATGTGATTTGGGGAATTGTCGTGTCTTGTTCCGATTCACAGTATTTGGCCCAACGTTGGTGTGAACAGCGTGCGGCGTGGCCTTCGGAATACGGCGTTGCCCCACAATTTCAGTGCGGTCCAAATCCCATTTTTCGGGTTGTTGACATTTTGGTTCGCGTTTAGTGACTCACTCCCACGTGCCGGGAGTTTAGTGCAAAAAGTGCATTGAAAATGTAAAATCTACTGTTCCGAAGAATTCACAAAACAATTCAGATAAATCCGTTTTCTGTTTTTCTAAGCAGAAAAATGCGTAACACCGATGTAAACGAATACAAAAATTGTATGTACTTGGCTCTAACTCAGGCACTCAGCTTCTTGTCAAATGTTTTGCATAATATTCGGCAGCTGATTGTCAGCATTAAGGAATGAGGAAACCTGAAGTGTTCCCGAAGTGAGGAATTACCTATGGGTGATTTGTGCGTAGGCATGAGTGTATATATATATATATACATGCGCAAGAAAGTTCTTTTTAAAACAGAACATGTCAACGAATATCTCATGTCATAAACTGTTCTCTGAATCTAGTAAAACCATTTTGTTCTTCCAATTTGTTTAGCCTACTCACATTTAGCTCAGTTCACCGAATTGAGGTAATCAAAAAGTTCCGATTCTGAATAAAATAACTTGTTTATGTCAGTTAACGTTTTCGGAGTACTTACAATTTATTCTATGTTCTCTTGAAGGAGTTTGTCAATTATCAAATGGACTTTGGATTCTTAGATGAAACGAACAGACTGGAAATGTGATTTTGTCGATCGCCGTCTCCGATTTTTGGTGTGGTGGTTGGTCAATTTAGTGCCTCGGAACACACAATGAGACAAATTGTGGAACATCCCCCAGGTGGGCTCAAACCATAGACCTTTAGGTGGACAGCCAAACAAGCTAAGCTTTTGTGCATCCGAAATGCCATACTTCAAAAGACCGTCCCATTCTGATATTTGGATAAAAGTATTAAAATGAGCGATCGTTTCCTCATTTCACTGACACAAATTTAAACGTCCGAAGCAATATTTTTGTGTTCATCATAAAATGAACCCATACAATTCATGTAGTTGCTATCTATCTGCGTTCATTTATTTTTCATATCAGACTGTAGGTTGACTATGTAAACGTCATTACTTTCTACGATTGGCTGGCAATTGAGGCAATTGACTGATCACTAACACTTCCAGTTTTTCCGTCCTATGTTTGAACGAATAATCCGGAACACTAAAGGGGTTGTACAAAAATGACTGGAAAAATGATTGAGGTCCGAAATGTGACCCGGATTATTAAATAGGCTTTGCGTAAACTTTAGTTTCCAAGGCAAACCTCTAGAATGTTTCCCATTTTCCAATGCACTCAAGGCTTCTGGGTGTATCCTTATGTGAGACAATATTTCCTGAAAAAATTGCTGGCCTTACTGTCAGAATAAGCTGTTTATAGAAATTAAAATGAAAGCATCACACTTATCATAGGACAGGCAACATATGAATTTGTCTGACAAATAGGTCACCGCTTCAAAAATGAGTGAAAGCAAAATAAACGTTCTGTAGTTTTGTTCTTCGATCCTAAATATCGGACAAAGTTTCCGGAAATCGGTGAGCGAAACGGAGTGTCGTCACGAAAGCATATTAGAATCCACGGAACTCTCGGTGAGTTCTGTGACCAAACGAAGCATTTTATTATCGGTGGACGGAATCGATCCACAGATCATTGCACTAACACTAATAACAACGAAACACTGAACCAGATGGAATCAGTATATACTAAATACCTTCGCCAAATAATTCCATTGAAATACATGGTTAGACTTATTGCTGAATCTGTAAACACAGAGTTCGAACTCGAAGATAACTTGGCCGGTTCAAATAAAGAAACACTTAATCAAGAATGACGACAGAACGCAGCTATTTCATTTATTTATTTGACTAAATCGATACCGGCACATCCCGAAAAAATATTCACATAGATCAACGAATCTCCATGAACGAACAATATTACGCATTTCAGTAACGAAAATGCGTATTAATTTTCGGTGGCTTGGATGCTTCCACACTGAGACCAGTTTTCATAATGCTACGATCGATAGAGATTGGCAACCATGCAGACCCAATAAAGTGAACTGAATGTTTTCTCATAATCTAAAAAAAGAATTAGTTTAATGGCGTGAATTTTGGTAAGTTTGCAGACAGATTTTGAACAGTTTTGGTAAATGTTCTTTATCTTCGCAAAATCACAATCTGATGGTTCCCAATAAACCACCTATCCAGCACAAGTTACACAGATGAATGAACACAGGCGAACAGAACAGATCACGCAAACCGAGTGGTGTACGCAATGCGATCAGGCAGCAAGGCGTTGTCGCATTTCTGACTTATGTTCACGATGTCTTGCATTCATACAACTGGTTTCAGGCTCCGTCAACAAAAATATAATCTTTCGTCTTGTATTCTTACTTGTGATTTATTGCACAAAGGCGATTTCAGCCTGTGGGAAAAAAGTAAGCAGAAAGTCTTCAAAAGTGAAGCTGACAGCGCATATGAAACAAACTTACTGTGAAGACAGATCAATAAGCCCAATGAACTTCATGGCGAATACTGGACGATAAAAGTATCTAGAGGTTAATATAGCCATACAAACCGTATCTCCTGTCAAACAACTGAGAATGTCATTTCTCAGTAGGCAAGACTCTAAACCCGTGAGCTATTAGCTTTCAGTATTCGAGGTACGTTTTGGAATATTGCATGTGGACGGCAAAATCAATAGCTCTCTTTCGGTCAAAATAACTAAATATTTTTGGCTTGCGTTCGTTTGCGTAACTGCCTGTACACATGAACAAAAGAAGTAATTCAACTGAGCTATTTATGGGCAAACGAGTGATAGTTTAGATCTTTAACGCTTACAGTGGGTCATACAGGTTCTATTGCTTGTCGAAAATGAGCGAAATGTTGGCAATCATCTAACATGTTGTTCACCCTATTTGTAAGGTAATACAAGCGAAAGATTGCTTTGAATCTTTCGGGGAATAGTAAGTTTCAAATAAGTAGCTGCTCGCTTTTAGACGACTACCAATCTCGTATTTATTACTGGTCACCTATGGATTGAGATACATTCGTACGGCATTTCATAAAATAGCGAAAATTGTTTCAGTCTGTATTTTAACGACACCACTTGGAAGCAGCTGTACATGGTACCCGGCGGAAAAGCGGGGCGCGTAATGGACTGATCGGTGGAGAAGTTACTAACTGAAGCAAGTTTCTAGCCTGGGCTAATCAGTTTCAGTCTCCAAAACTTCTGCCGAGTGACTATCATATCCTAACGGTTTCTCTCCTTTCACTTTTGCGTTGTTAGATTTAACTGTCATCTACTCAACTTCCTACAGAGTCGGCCCGTTTAGTTTATTTATTCGAAACTAATTCTTAACCTAAATCTTGGAAAAATGTCCAGAAAACATCCTTTGTTGGGTTTCACTGCTCACTTGAGTTGTCAAACTTTTACTGGGCTCTGTGTCTGGGAAACATCTAAACGACGAACAGAGTTCAAAAATAGCTTGAGAAACAATGGGAAAATGCTCTTTTAGTAGGTTTTCTTTTCTGGCACCATAAAATTAACAAAGAATTCAACTCTCCCTGCAGTAAAGCTAGTTTTCCTATATTGTTTACCTTTCTGAATATTTATAATGCAACTTCGTTTGAGTGTAAACACTGCCAACCCATTTTTGGAAGTCTGCTGTTATGAAATGAACACTCCTCATCATTGCATTTACCATGAACAGCAAAATGATTCGTACAAATTCACAGCTGGCAAGAAATGACAACTGCAATGCTGATCGGAAGAAAAAAGCACTACCAAATATGTGTAATGAGATTGTTTTACTGCCCCACCGGATAGGTCGCCCTTGGATCAGCGGTTGTCATAAATCTTTGACCTAATTGTAGGTTATCCAACCTGGGTTTCTGGTTCCGCCGGCTCATTTTTGACACGGAAGGCGGATAGTTAGATTGTCCTCAATGTGATCGCCCAAAGCTGCAGTCACTTTACTTCTGAATAGGCAAGACTACAGCAATGTTCTGCTCTGAATACTTTCTGATTCAAAAACTAATTTGTGGTTTACTTTTCGTCCTAATTGCGACCCACTAGAGAAACGTAAGTGACATCAGGATTGGGGTTTACGTAGACCGTTCTTTTTATCAGATCTCTGGTAAACGCAATTTCAAACTGGATTCATTGGGACAAAACCATAAATTATTTGTTCTCACTAGAGTGTGAATATAATCCCTTTAGTGGAATCAGCGTCAATGTATCTTGAATATTCTTTATTATATTTATCACTTTGTACACAATGTACTTTACTAAGAACATTGCGCACAATTACAAACGAGAGTGGAAGCTCAACTTTCTGAGCTGTATCGAGGCCACAGCTCCCGGAACACAGAAGGCACAAATGATTTGCTAAGCCAATTCATTTTAACAAGCGAGTGGTTTTCGATAACACAAATAAACCCCCCGGCTCAAAGATCTATGCGCTGGCATTAAAAATATGGAAAAATACGCCGAAAATTAAAACAATTCCTTTTATTTTGTGTTTCAACAAATGTCCCCGTGGTTTACTCAGACGAAGAGGGACTTGTGTTTTGCACTCGTTACATCTGATAGCATGTTCGTTGAACGCCAAATTTTGACCATACCAGAAGATCGAGGAAAAGTATCATGTGCACTGCAATTTGTACTGCTCCGTCTATCGTCCTTGAATAATCTATGTCTCCGATTTCTGCAGAAGTCGAGGAAAAAAATCATGATCAAACTTGGTTGAAGGTAAACTAACAATACATCAACTGAAAGTGACAGATGGGTGCATATGAAAGAAAACATCACAAGATGACAATGACAGTATTCGTTTACAGACAAATTTGAAGTCTCGCCCGAGCTTATTTACCCGTGCTAGTTCGGTTTCGCTTCATCCCTTACTATCAAGCAGACGAAACCGAGTACTAGTTAGAATTGTCCAGAAACGTGAAGCCACTCAGCACCGTGAATCATCCGCTTCAGACCCTCTGAAATTGCTTTGATTGCCGCGTGGATTAGAAGGCAAGTGTGCAAGCATGAAGCCCGAAGTTTTCAGTGTTATATCTAACGTTTTTACTTTTAAATTTAAGTTTACCCCTAATATCTATCCATACCCGACTCAGATTTTCTTGTCCGTTTACCTGCAAAGCTTCAGTTAACTATTAAATTTTTGCACGAGCATAATTAGTCCCTTGGGATTTAGACGATGATTTTACGCGCAACACAACTACAAGCTCTGAGCTGATGTCATCCAACATGTGAACTGATATCTCGTTCACATTTTTTATAACTTCCAAATGTTTCTGTTTCTATTTTCATTGCCTCATTTTTGGAATCATTAAAGAAAGAGCAGCTCTGTTCACATTTCCAAGCCATATTCCTTCTCGCATACTTCGCAATTCAAACGTGATATGAAATTACTTCAGACTGGATAGCATCCAGGGGTAAAATTGTGACTGTAGAAAAGTGTATACCAACTCCCGAAATTCATGTGAAATTAAAATTCGTTTTGTTCATATATCAGAAGGCAACTGACTACAAGTTTTTAATACCATTTTTGTAAAGTTGGAGATGCACAGGTTGAATTTTGCTTGTTGACAACGATTCATTTCAGAATAAATTTGATTTGCAGAAAAACATGTTTGGCATCAGACAATAGCGATATGCTTTCTTGAGGTTTGCAGTGATTCTGAAACAAGCTGTCAGATTTGTCAAACAAATGAACGGCATGCCACGACAGAACACAAAACTGCAAGCGGAGACAATATTATTCTATTGTACCATATAATTCAGCCTCCGGAAACCGTTTTTTGGAATCTGAACTGTTCACGTCCCACGCGTGAATGAATGCAAAATCATTTACTTGAGTCTCGGTGTCCAATGTTTGTCCTGTCTTGGGACAAAACTCTCTAACCTGGGCACATTTTATCTTTCCCAAACGTTTAATAAGTAAAATCTGAGAATTAGTTTGTTTTCATTTTGCGGTTTGGTTTCATCATCTATGCAGTTACCGACGTTGCAGTTGAGCAAACACGAGGTTCCTCCGGCAATCTAGAGTTCGCATGTCATCGCTATGCGAAAAATGTTGGTGGACAAACACGTTTGCTATTTATTTGCACAGGGGAAATCGAACAAACGGAGGTGAACGAAACAAAATAAAATTTGATAATTTCATTACGAGCGATTTGGGACAGCAAACTGAAGTGTTGTAATAAACATTTGTAAGCGGTCATCTCAAACATTAAGCACCGTGTGCTGCATTAGAATCTTACTGCTGTTCAGAAAAGAAATATTGCGAAGCTAAACGAAATGTAAGACTACTTTTTATTCTGTAGTATTGATTTCGTACAGCTGCGTACTCAGCCAAAGGCAGACACTTGATATCGTTAGATTTTTCCTCGACCTCTAAGGTAGTAAATTAACATGTCAGCTTCATTCCAGGTGATTCAGGGGTACGAAGAACACACAATCTCGATTTTTATTGGCTACAATGTAACACCAATACAGGAATGACATTTGCACAACAACGGTATCAGTGAGCCTTTTGCGGTAACTATACTGGACCCTATTTCCGTCATGCTGCCTACAGGTTTGAGTATGTTTTGAGAGGGCTAAATTGAAAATTACGTATGGGAATATGGCAGACAGGCCGAACCGGAAAGTAGTAGAGAAACTGACTGACGATTGTGTATGACGCAAATAAGGTGAGCCGATTTTTTTCATGCAGGCGAGATAAAAATGGTTGAGTGCGAACTTGCACTCTTTGTGCAGTGTACGGCTAGGAATGCAGTTCTTTTACCCTCCAAACCAGATTCAATAAATGGTTTTTGATGTTAAAGGATGCTAGCCAACTAACCGCTGAAACTGAAGCCAATTTTGTGCTCGGTGACGTTGTGATGTCTCCAATCAGTACTAAATGACATTTTAATATCAGTTCGGTAGAAAATTTTGATGTTATTTTCCGTGGTTTACAGAAGCAGCTTCGTGTTTATTCTGACACTTGTGATTACTCTTCGCACGAGGTGAATCAGAAGGCTTCCGGCTCGCCTACAATGTCGATGAAGTAGAAGCCATTTGGCTTTTACACCACAGAAGAAAATTTGGAACGAAAGGCAAAACGACTTATCCTGCCTTATCCTAATATAAGTGGCACTGTTCACTAATTAGAAGCATTGCGGTATTGGAGTAAATTGACCAGTTAGGTTGAAAGCTTCTTTTAAGGTAATTTCGCATTGCTGAGAACAGAATAAGGTAAAACACTGATGTCATGCGGCGAATTACACCATTCACCCAGGAACACCTTTGGCCACATACTTCAATCGTTGGCAGTGAACCTCGTCAGGTTTGGCAGGCTTTTGCAATGATTTTTCTGGACATGGACCAGCCCTGTTGACAGCAAAATAAAAACGGTCATTCATTTGCGAGTCCGCTTTTACTAATCTGACAATTTTCAAACACTGTTTTATGGAAACAGGCATCGAATTACCAATACCAGACTCCAGTAGTTCTGTGATAGTCGTTCCATGAAACTATCCCCCTCCTATAACCACTCAAATTATAATACCCAATCCACAGTGTGGTCAGGCAAAACGGGATGATGTAAGCTAAAGGATCGGAGAGGTGATCCATATTCGATGCTGTGCGAATGCAATAACAGAACAATACCTGCGGAGACAATTCTGACCAAGAGTTTATTTGGACGGATGACAGAGGAATTATCTTTTATATCTAACTGTAATTTTGAAACAAAGACAATTTTTAGATGAACGTGAAGCCACTTTCGAATGCAAAGAGAGGTCAAAAGGTCTCTCACTACATTTAAGTTAAAGATCAACCAAACCTGGAACAATGAAGGAATTCATGGGTGCGAAATCTTCCACAAGGCCCGGGTGATGCAGAAGGGGGAATTTCAAGGCAGTTGGTAAATGTCTCTTGTGAAAACGCAGTTGCTCAGGCTGTAACATAGAACGGTAAGAAACTATTTCAGAGACAATTTCGAAACGTCCAGAAAGATATGAATGATTCTTCACTAACAGTGATGAATTATAAGCTGTTAACTTACCTTAGATAAGCGAAGCTGGGGACAACGGATACCCAATGACCATGCCAACTGCCCACGTCTAAACTCACTGCAGTTGTCACTGATATCATCAATTACCCAAAACACTGGCGGCAGTAATTTTTGTTGGATCTAGTTAGCCGACCGACTTGTTAACCCATGGGCGCTGATGTGAGGAAGCAAGTCTAAATGTCATCGTTGTGACTAACAGATGAAATTATACTCCGGTCTAAAAGCAACTACATTTTCAGGACGATTACAAACGGAAGATAACGATTTGGTGAGAGGGTTTACTGGAGATTCGCAACATGATGATCAAAAACAGATGCGCAATTCCCAAGTGTCACGATTCGCAAAATATGTATCATCATTGTGATCGCTAATGACGAGTCCCAAAAGTGCCTCTTAAAACCTGCAAATTTTGTTTGAATCAGTGAAGATAGGCAATTCCAATTAAACCGTTTAAATGTCAATTCATTTCCATTTGTTTGATATAGCATCACGTTCCGGATTTGAACAAGCAGCCTTGCAAAATCTTTCTTAGATTGCTAGTGCATAAATGACGTTTCTTATTAATTGACAGAAAATCCCTGACTGAATCATTCAGACTGATGTTCCTTCCATGCCAACCTAATGATTCTAGAATCATTTTTCGTCCCAAAAGTTTGAACGTCACCCTTATGTTTCCAGATTATTATCCCTAACGGATAGTGTAATATTCAAGAACAACTCTATATTAGAGCTGATCTTGTTAAATAATTGACAATCATGTACAAAAACCCTCTGATGAATTTAAAGCATTCATTAAATTGAGCTGACCGCAAAGAATCATATTTTGCATTCATAATTTGCACTGTTTTAGACACCCAAACATTGACCCTGTTTTAGAACGTTCCCGTGAGATCTTCTGGTCTCCAAATAAACAATTCAAATTCTGCAAAGCGACTTTGTGATTAGCAGTTGCCATTCTACAATCGTCCTTGGGTAGTTCATTCTAACGGTTGTCAAAGAAAACACACATCTGCATCAAGGTTTGGGTGGACAATTTCGAATCAAGTTAGTCAGTTGAATTTCGAATTCCTTTCCTGCCACCGTCTATAAGGAATCATTTGCAAATAATTTTCGACACAACTTAGTGCTCATGAAACAACACCGTTTTTTTCTTAGCGACCTAATTGCCTCTTGTTTCCGTCATACAAAGTCGATGTCCACGGCCTTGCATGTCGAATGAATATTTTCACTAATACATTTTATTTGGACCCTTTGATTGCAACTATTAATCTTCGTTGAGTAGCAGGTATAGTAAAAATGCGCACAAGTGCCAGGAATAACGGCCGGTTTCCGTTAATTCCATCTCCTTGACCAGCGTATCCCACACAGTTGTACCTATTTTCCCCTTGGTGTGGATTTTGTTGTGGAAAACTCCACTGAACGCACATGCCGATGTTATGAATAACAATCAATCTTTGCCATCTGATGAATGACAGCAAATATCCTATTCCAGCGGCGGCCAGGGTCAACTGAAGTTCACCTGCCAGTTGGAGGAAATGACGATGGAAACTGTAGATTGATCAAGCTAATGCGTTTCTTGTTACATCAGTCCACATTCAAATTAGATTGATGTCATTCATTTTAGAAAATCGACATATTTTGGAATATAACTTGTAAAAATCGGTTTATCTTATCAACATTATTAATTCTTTCAGGTTCAATTCTAATAACGGGTTCAATCAAAAAAGCGTTCATATTCTAATAATATTTCGGCATGTGTCAGAAATTGGCCACTGGTTAAAACAAGATATTTCAATAAATTAACGTTACCTTCTTTCTTTCTTCCTTGATGTAACACAATTGCTTATCCATTTCAGGATGAGCTAGAATTATCCTGAATGTTGTAAACTGTGGAAGTTGCTGGCCAGTATGTGGATTCAAGACACTTCTTCCGATATAAGACCATCAGGTGAAATGCAACTTCCCGAACAATCAAATTTGTCCACCTCAACTAGTTGTTGATCAGCCAGAACAGTTTCTGACTTTCAACCAGTCCAGTCTTGCAAGAGCATTTTAGAGTTTGGAGGATCAAATCACGTAACCATACATGCCACCATTATCGTTCAAACGACTGAGAAAATTTGTGCTTTTATAGGAGAGAAAGACCACTTCTGCGGAATCTTAACATTTTGCATTACTCGTTTCCACTTTTTACGTAAAGCAATTTGCGAATTACATGACATTCGGCTATAAATTGCAGTAAATAGGCTTAGAGATTAAATTCAGTACAACAGACAATTGACGTTACCGCCGTACTAAACGCAAAGTCTGTTATTAGCTTTTGTGTACACAAAACTGGGTTGCGTATTAGGATTAGCATAACTTTACAGAAGTCTCAAATCTTCCGTTTAGTATTGTGTAATAAGAAGTTAATGCATGAAAAGCGATCAACTGTATACTTGGTTGTTAGCAAAGGTTTCATGATTGCTGAACCCAGATCGCGATATGGGCCGCGGGCCAACGTAGCTCCTCTCGTTAGTGTACTGCCCACCGCTCCGGTAGACAGTCCTGAGGGCAAATCATTCTGTCTTTGGATTCCTTAATCACTTCAGTTGCACTCGGTTTTCTTGGACCAGTATTCCGAATAAATCGGTTGAGGTTTTGACTGTTGCCGATATCGGCAACATTTCCTACTTTCCCAAAGTTTTCTATTCACTACCGCTCTCAGTCATTTCTGAGACTCCTGGTCAGTTGATGTCTTAGTGATTTATCCGTCTCGATTTAGGTGACATCCGGTGGAATGGGTCTGCAATCATCTAACAGAGCAAGTGAAGTCGAATATTTCCATCGTTTCTGAGGTTTAAATGGCCTCTGCTCCCAGTGTTCTCACGGACCGTGGATAATTTGCCGAGGTGACAGACGCATTGAGAGTTCAAATTACAACTGTAGTTCGTGATTATAGTCTAGAATCAACTGTTCCGAAAAAGTGAATTTTTGCTAATTTGACCATAGACTAGGTGCAAACAAAGGCAAGTTCAGACCAGGGCATAGTCTAAATCCACAGGTGCGGAACTGAATGATCATAACTCGATTGATTCACGTCATCGGTGACCGACGGCAATGGCATCGATCTGAGTCCAAAGCTATGAAGAGGAAAGAAAATGCCGGGTGAGCGGACGTCGCTTTTTATGACAAAATTTGGTGTTCTCTAGCCAAAACCTGTAGCCGGAAAAAATCCGAATGAGACGGTCTCCGCTGTCGGTCCGATCAGACGCGATAGAAAATTGGCCTTTGGTATGCCTTCCGGTCTTTGCTGAGTATCCAATTTGTGCGTTAAAATCACTATTCACGACCACAATATCCGTTAAATGGACCCTGTGGGATGAATGAGGTAGAGCTCGTATTTTTCCACAGAGGACCTGGAATCAATAGGTGAAAAAGTTGTTACAATGAACAAAAGATTATCTCTTAATCGATCATTCACAAGACCGTCTAGCCAAACTATGAATAAATGTTTGATAACCGCCATCCAGTCTAACAGTGGACTAATCCCTAGAATGGTCTGAACGATTCCAAATCCAGCCTATCCTCGAGCTCTCAAAGCCGGACCGCTGGACACATGAAGAGTGAATCGAAAGAATGAGTTTGTATCTGGACCACAAAAAGTGGTCTCGCAAACTGGATCCGTGTGTACGTCTTGAAGGCATGGCATGAGTCTCTTTTTAACGTCCTAAAAACTCTAACGGGGAAAGCTTCTTGCCAATTGGGTATGGATATTAAAAGCAGCCCTGCTGGAAACAGTGAATAGTAAGTTCTTGATTATCTTGCATGATGATCGATGCAGTCTGGATTTCATTGTGTTTGGGCTATTCGTTGAGATTTTTGGCGAATGCTGCTAAGAAGTCCAGCCACTAACTAGGGGAACAATTACGGTTTCAAATCCAAGTCTTTGGTTTTAAAGAGAAACTATCCAGAAAGCAACAGACTGTGGTTGAGTGGAGGCTCATCTATATGGATCAAGCATTCTTCCTCTCATTTTTTCCGACTGAGCTGCCAAATGAGATCAACCTAATCGGGAGGACCAGGAGACTACGTTGTCTGGCCTCTACCTTTCGGGCATGATTGAACCTTCGGCTTGAGAGAAGCCATCCTTTATAGCTCAGTGGGTCTCGGAGGCAAACAATGTGTCACGCCATGTACAGAGGCATTCTCTTATCGAAAGAACAGAATTGGTGTCTGTAACCGGTTAGCACAGGACAATACACCTTTATTTCCCAACAAATTTGAAGATTGCTTTTGATCGTGACATAGCTTGATAGCTTTCACAAGTTACTGCTTGCTAGGCTTGGTGTTGAAGTCATGAATGCTTCATCACTATTCCGTGCGGTGTGACCTTAACTGGTGACGTTAACCGTATGAACGAGAACAGTTTGTTTAATATTATCCGGTTACTTCTGATTTTAAGGAAGATGCAGATGTGTTATTTTATAGTTTCACTAGAGCCACAAACAAGCAAATGCTGTTGAAATGTTCCGTAAGTTGGACTTTGTCGTACGCTGTTTGTCAAGCTCGCTTATTTTTTGGGCGATCTTGAGAATCAGCTTGCAAACAAAAATTTTGCATTTTCCTCATCACTCTTCTTAGTTGTTAGCAGTTTTAAGCAAAGCGAAAACCGAAGTTTTGTGCTCGAAATATAAATGAAATAAAAAGCATAGCCCTTTAGTTTGGCTAGTGTACACAGTACTATTTTATCTTATGTAGGCTCACAGTTTTGTAGAAAATAGCCAACGTATTAGCCAGGGTGGGTTTTTTGTATACCTGGATGAAGGTATGCATTCAGTCGACTGTGGTTTACGTTTTTGACTTTCTTTCTGTTCATTTTTCTACACTTAGAACTTCCTGTATTCACAAAACCACCGATCTCAATAATCGCTGGTACATTTTGTCATAAGAAGCATTAAATTCATTATTCTAGGTTGACGAAACGCCTTCCTTAATCGATTTCTATGGATGCTTGCTTTATCATTTTCCATTGTCTTCATAATCGTTCTGTAATGAAGTTGAACTGGACTGGGCTATCAGTTATTTAGTGCATATTGTGATAGCGTGACGTATACATTTTGGCATAAGTGCAAGCATGGTTGATCATTTTCTGTTTGGCTGTTTCTTATTGAAGTTTCCTACATTTTTCGAATTGTAAAATTATTACGGTGTGTTACACACTTTTTCATGCCTGGTAGATATATCTGTGAAACTTAGCTATGTATTTTTCATTTGATAAGATTCAAAACCGCTGAAGTGATCTAGTCCTAAATCCGGAGCGGACAGTTTTTCATTCACCCAAGGAGATCTGAAGCAACTTGTGCGGTTATCTATGCAGCCCGGAAAGTGAGACAAAATCAATGTATGTTTTATGAAGCATTCCAGATATGCTTTTTGGAGAAAAAAGGTACGTAAATTATTAATGGAGGCACGAGCAGAATGGCTGGTCTTCTGGCCAATAAAGGCCATCCTCTCAAAGTCGATGAGGCACTCTTGCTCTTATACGAGATCGCAGGATTTAAATAAATGCGATGGACTTTCACCAAGAGCTGACTAGGTAACTGTCCGTTTTGAGTAACCAGAACACTTTGTTTATCTTCCGCGTCTGCGACTAAGCTTACGGGCTGCAAACTTTTCACGGAAGTTTTGTCATTTGCCTTGTTGATTGCACTCAGTGCGACATTAAAGCGTGAGTATGTACGTCATCGTTTTCCAGCATAACAAGCTCAAAAGTCTGAGGTAACCTCACCGCCGCTTTATGTGCGATTAAGGCACAACAAGATACTTCATTGCCGATCAATAATACTGGAAAGAAGGACCGTTATCGAAAGTCAGAAATGGCCTAAAAGAAACGGTCGATGGCCGATTGTACCAAATTATCTGTTTCGATAATGGGGCCTGATGTACAAAGTGCTAACTGGCTCGTTAATAGCGTTCATGGAGAAACACGTCATGAGTACACAGTGAGACTGTGTAATGCAAACGATATAATGATCGACCCTTACTAGTCAGCGTGGCCTAACTTAGATTAAAAAATCTACTTTATTCACGTCAGGTTCAGAGTTAGCACTCAAAGCCATCCAAAATTCCGGAAATAAATAGCAGTCGCACAAGATCATGCACTCACTTAGTAATTCTATAATTAAGGCAATTCTTAAAGGAACAACTACTTTTTATTTTAGAATAACTAGATCGTTCTTGACAGAGCCAATGAGAACGAATATGTCCAGTTGAACATTGTAGATTAAATGCACACTGAATGGGGGGTTTCAGTCGTGTATCTGATTTGGAACTGTGGCTTCACGACAAGAAACAATCTTCAAAATGGCATATCAAACAGTGATTTTCCCTGACTAAATAGCTCAGTCGGCACCCGACAAAGTCTAAAACCCAAGCCAAACAACCCAATACGGCTCACATGTTCAAATGATATCACTATGTAAATGCATATCGTTGAAATTAAAAAAACAGTATTGCATTTATCATTTTCATCAACGTCGGAAACTGTTTCTATTCTTTGGTTGGTGATAAAGTCCGCGTAAATCAGTATTTTATAAAATATTTTCACTAGTGAAATAACCCGCTGCTAAGCGAATTACAATCTGTTTTGTTTGTTTAAAAATCCATTACGCGATAACTGTAGGAAAAATCTTTCGGGCCATTTTTTTAAATCGGTTTGGTTTACAATAAAAGCAAGAGCAATCTATCTTCAAAGCAGTTCTGAAAACATCGTGTACTTTTCTGATTAGTGAGAAACGGACCGTGAACAAGATGAATGATCAAAGTTATGCATGAACATTTTGTTCTAAGGTTTTTAGACTTGTAGGTTGGTTTAACTTTCGGAGTGAAAATGTAAACCGTTTTGTCTGAACTTTGGACCTTTCTCGGATGTGTTTGCTCAAATTCCGGTTTTATCAAACCAAATCAAACTAGTCAGTAGAGGAAGAACCATGAACGAAGAAATGTAATTTGACCGCATGTGTCTAGCAGACTGTACATGGTAAACACTTAAATTGACCTTGAGATAAAATGGGTAGGGAAATCGGAATGTACACCACGACGAATTTCGGAAATGATTGTTCGGAGACAGCCTACGACCCGTTCTTTGTTGACAGTGACAATTTACTTCCTGCGTTTGGTAAGTTGGAGAAGCATGAAAATGACAAAAGGGACGTGAACAGAGCGTGGTTGGAACGCAGAGTGAAACACAATTTTTCTCAGTTCTTTGAGTGAGTCCAGTAGAGATCGATAAAGTGGCAACGAGAACAAAGTAGCGGTAATTCTGTTTGCAAACGAGATTACAAGAAATTGCATGGTACGTTGCGTTATTGTGTTTTACGTTTATTATTCTTTCAAATTTTATTCAGAAAAAAGACCAAGAGCAAAAGAAACGTATGAAGTGTACCTGATTGAGATTCGTTTTGCTTTTATCACGCTACTTTGTTTTGGCAGAAAAACTTGAGCATAAAGGTCCATGACATGTGTATGTGCAACCGCGACATTTAGAAAGCAACGAAGTGACATACGAAATGCCCTCTGTTGACTAGCAATCTGCTTCAGATCAGATCGAAATCGGGATCACAAATAAAGTTGTGATTTTTTCAAATATTGCATTTCGGCTTAGTAACAAAACAGTCAACGTAATTAGTCTTGTCGTTTCTCCGATGAACCGTTCTGAAATTGTTCACAATGAACCGGTTAACTCAAAATCGTTATCATTTGATTCGTCCAAAATTTTACGGGTATTTTCTTATCCAAAAAAATGTCTTCCATTTCATCGCTCAGTTGTCTCAGCGAACAGCTCAAGCTAGGCTTTTTACCGAAGTATTTTTGAAGCCAAAATCCAAAAAATATTAGAGCGCTAGTGAAAGTTCACTGCGGTTTTCTTAACATCAACCGAACCGGGGTGAAACAAAGACTTTGACGGGCAATATTTTTCTTGTGAAAAACGAATTCGGAATTCCGGAATACGTGAATTAGACAAGACTTTATCTAGAACAAGAAAACCGAAATATGAGTGTAACCAGTTGTTTTGACTGGCAGTGTAGAATTCCGCGTTTTTAATGTTCAGAAACTTTCGACACAAGAGACTGAGGTTGCTAACACTTCGAATTAATCAATCTACTGCCAATGGGAGATTATGTATGATATAATACTGCGTAGGTGCCGCCTATTGTGCTGCATGTAAAAGTTTTGACTGTTACTATTCCCAAAACAATCCAACTGGGGAACTATGTTTTGACTTATTCAATGCTACCATTTCAGCGTATTTGTTAGTTTCGTATTTAGAAGTGGTTTTTACATTCATCGCTTTGCTAAATTCACATGGTGGAGGTCCCGAAATCTCCTCCTAGTCGAAACGCAAGCAAAGAGATATCAGGAAATATCCAAAACTGATAAGTTTATCTGAAACCAAAAGTGTTTTAGACTGCATCAGTAAAATGGTATGTCGTGTTCTGGTCACGAAACCACACCGGGCTTTGCGTCTAAGAAAGGCTATCTCACTGGTGACTTGTCAAAATCCAAAGGCAATGAAAAGCTGTTTTACAGGGACCCAAAGTGCACCTCGTTTTTTTCCTGGATTCGTCTGTGATTGTTTGTTCTTGATACTTGCAAATATTTCCGACCAGATTGAACAACCACTACCAAATCACTGAACTCAAAAACGCCAACAGTTGTTCAGAAAAGACGTCCAATCCAAGTGTGGTGGAAGTTGCTGAACTTGACTAGTCATCGAGACAGTTGCACTGAGAAAATATCCTACAGATGTCCGACAGCCCAAACAGCATTAGGGTTTTAATAGTTGGCATTTGTTGGATACGATGTGAAAGACATGATGTCTTTTGTTTCAACAAACAACGAGGCCGATAGCACTGAGGCTCACGAAGACAGTAACAATTGCAGAATCAAACGCGGCGTTATCCGCTATAAGAGGATATCATAAAATCTTTGTTTTATCTCTCCCAAAGAAATACACTGAAGCCGGTTACAGCAATCGTTGCCTCAAGGACAACTGAAATAAACATTATTTTGCCATGGGAGTGAGTGAAGTTTGTCAATAAAAAATCAGCCACTCTGGGGCCACATAGTTATATGTCTAAAGTTTAGCTGTGCTTAGTAAATAGCCGCACTTTTTGTGGTATTGTTTAATCATGGTTACAAAATAAGTACCATTATTTAGCTTCTTGGACCCAATAAACTAAGCTCCGTGTGCCATTGCAATAACTTGAAAAATCAGAGCAGTATTGAACCCGGTCAGATTTTGGTAGAGCAGAAGCGGTGAAAATTAAGGCGACAAAAGTACAAGAAGTCTAATCCCATTTGCCATCACTAGCTTCTGGAAGAAAGTCATTTTCTTTTGCTTTTGGAGAAACTGAAGTGTTTTACAAATATTGTGAGCCTTTCCTCCTAAAACTTTCAGTTAACAGGAATTTAAATGTTAATTTAGTTGATCCTGCGTTATTAAAAACTTAAATTTATGATCATTTAACCAGATAAGTTAAAACTCTAAACCATAATATCTTCTCGGTCACTTCAATAAGTAATCGTTAGTTTTACTTCAATTGTCAACAAAAATAAATAGGTTATAGTCAAATTTCGGATAATATATTGCATGACCGGGTTAGAATCTGACATCAGGCGATGATTTTTGCTGTGTCCGAGCTTTACGTCACCGTCGAATCCAGCCTCGTGAGTAAAAAAGCAAATCATGAAGCTGTGGTCTTTGGCTGCCAGAATCATGACGCTAGGCTATCCAATCTGGCCCGAAGAACCATGTGTGTCACGATTTTGCCGCGAAATAGGTTGTGTGGGTAATTCTTACTTGTCGTGGTCTCCCTGTTTGCCTGTTATTCCGATACAATTTCTATTTGTTAAATAAACACAATTGACAAGGTTTTGATTCTTTTCGTCAGGATGGGAGTTTTCAATCCTAAGATTGATTAGATGGATTTTCTGAATGACTGTTTGCTGCTGAAATTTGTGTGGAATGCACACGTATTACTAATCGGGTTGTGACAATTTGGACGTTTTACTGTTTGCAAGGTGCATCCGATTATGTTTGTGACCGACCAGAGTGTAGCACAGTTCAGTCGCTGGATCATTTTACGTAAAGCATACCGCTTATCCTTTGTTATCTTGCTTCGTGTGTTGTTTTCTCTTTTTAAAATGCAAAACTGCGGCAGTCACTTCGTTGTCGCTTCATTCATCGATTTTCTTCGCTTACCTAAGTTCTTTGTCGGGATGGTTGCACTCCATGCAAACAAATTTTTATTCAAAACTGGATGATTAAGAATACATGGTAGTCCCAAGGTATGGTCACCGATGGTTCACAAATATTACATTCATTAAAACAACCTATAAATTTATTTACAGTCAATAAAACCCTCGCATTTAATAAAGGAATAAAGTCAAATAAGTCGGGTTTATATGGGCGGAATTATAATCATTCGTATTATTCCTTGAAGCTTTGTATTCTCCTGATGTCTGTGTTCGCATACATCTTGATGAATAATTGTGAAGAAGCCATTCCGTTTTCTTATGAAAAACCTTATAGATAGCTGCTTTCCAACTACGTTCCTCACTATCAACCCCGTTATTTTGAACCATATATATATATGTATATATGCATATAGGGTTCAAAATAACGGGGTTAATAGTGAGGAACGTAGTTGGAAAGCAGCTATCTGTAAGACTTTTCATGAGAAAATGGATTAGTTTCTTCACAATTATTCATATATATATATATAGCCGGATGTGTGACAAAAACAATATAATGTGCATTCGGCTGAAATCAATGATACCCTTGTGATGTCAAATGGTTTTGAGATGTGTACTCTCGGTTTGGAGAACAGGTGAGACTAATCCTAAACTGCTCCAGTTTTGTGTACAATAACGCATGAAATGAGCACAAACTGTATTCACACTTTCACCCCCAAATTATAATAAGAAAGCACTTCGTTTCTTCAAAANAAAATATCAGTTCTTCTTTGCAGTTGGTATGGTAAAATATCGTTTCAAAAAAATGGTAAAACATGGCGTAGTTCATCTCATCCGCAACCATCTGCATTTGCAAACTTTTGATTTATGTATAAGATGGCTGGCAAACCCTTCTATCTGCATGGCAGTGCACATCAACAGGAATTCAATACAAACACCAGCTATGCACGAAGAATTTCAAAAAAAAACGGCTGTTTACAGTAGTCTGAAGCGTGGAGACTGAGCAATAAATGTCCTTCACTAACAAATCGGGTCATATGAAGAGCTTTCTCTCGAAGTGAATTCGCCAGAAACTATTTGGTCGGTGAAATGACGTGGAACCGGATTAAAGCATCTAGATCCTTCTGATCAGGCAGATGAATAATTTTTCTTTGACAGCGTCACAACCTGGATACTAATAAAACAATGAGCTTGGTACTGTTTCAGACAGTTTTCACAATGGCTATCTTTTCTGAAGCTAATTCATAATTTTGCAACCAGATTAACAGAGACTTACATATCTTGTTTTTCTTCTTTTCCAAACAGGCAAACGGACACGTGACATACAGAATCTGTTGTGTTTAAAAAATTTTCTTGTCTAACGTTTGCACTACGTTGATTCAAGAGCGGATGGAAAACGTTTGTTTCTCTCTCCTAATGCGTTTCCAGTCATGATTCGATAAATCGACAGAATATGTTTGGATAAGCAAACAACAGATCTGTCCATGCCACGGTAATATTAAAACGGCTCACATCGTGAAGATTCTTCCATACCCTACGTAGAAAAAATAGCAAAAGACAGATTCTTTTACAGGTTTCTCGCATTACATCTGTTTGTAGACAAATCATGCCGGGTAGACTCATTTTAGCATTAAAATAATATGCTAATGGAGCGTACAAATTTGATAACAAACTATTTGGTGGAATGTTGCAATTTATCCTAATCGTACTTCACAAATAACAACAACCCCTACTCGGTTGACACACTTATTTTGTCAAGTATTCTAACCACAACTACGCCCGTAATGACAAACTGAGCTTACCTATTCAACAACATTTATTTAGGTTTATCGTTCCTTGTTCATTATAGATGGCACAAATTTCATTTAAGAGAGAGTGAATTAAGTCTGAATCAACGCTGCGCCAAGGTCATTCAGGTGCGTTGTACTAAATGTCTAAATCATTATCCCAACAGCAAAATACTGAGCTAGAAATAGTGAAATTTTTGATCACAAAGACTATGCTAAATTTGCATTTTGATGTCCAAAGAAATTCCATTTCAAACGAACAGGATCTGGATGCAAGAAGGAAAAGCAACGAAGTGTAGGCACAGGGTTATATGATTTGGCTTAGAATTTTAAAATCAGTCACTTTTTCAATCCTGAATTGGACTGTCATCTGTAATTCGCGCACCCGTGTCCAACTAGGAAGAAAGAGTGGTACAACGCTCTGAGTGTTAATACTGTGAATTTTGGTCTAATTGCATGTTCAAGCCAGAAGTATAATTATCCGAGACAGCATTGACAAAACGCCGAATTCGTTAATTCGAAAATCTTTGATTTTGTTGGCCAGAGCACTCCGGAAAATGGTCTGTAAATTGCTTGTAAAAACGGCGCTTCAAGTAGGAAAGTCTTCAAAAGTTTCACCTTTAACATAAGTTTGTCCTAATTTTTTCACTTTGGCATTCGTACATTCGAAGAATTTTTTGTCCACAAATCTTACTAGAATCGACCACGAACATAGGGGAGAATTCCTTCAGGTGAGGAAGTAGATTGTGTCTTTTATTAAGGAAACAGACGATATAAAAATGGCACTCTACTCAAATGACGTCCTACATTGTGCTCCACCAGGACTTTGAGTGGCTTTTTCTAGGAGCTAATGTTAGTCCTGTAAAGGCATGCTTTACTGTCGAGTATGGTTCATATAAAATCAAGCCACAACTTGCATCTCAATGTTGTCCAAATGATTCCGTGTGCCCTGATGCGATAATTTAATGAGCTACCCAAATTGGGCGTATTAGAGTCAAAATTTTACAAACTCTTAGAGTATTAGTAGAATTTATTGTCACTCGAGTTAGTGGAAACCAAACCAAAATGACCAAAACAATAATGAGAAACAGTCACGTGATCAATTTTTATCGGTGTTTACCGACGCTGGATTCTTAGCAATGCGAATGTCAGATCACTGTGAATAGGTCGCACTAAGATTCCCACACCGAGCTTTTATCCGTATGGTGGAACATTGATCATATTTCTAGCTTCACTTTTGGATAGGTGAGGCCAAAGCTCACTCGGACTATTTTCGGTAACATTTGTCACTTCTGGATGTTTAGCATGAATACAGACGTAAGTATTTTGTTACATATGTACCATACACTGGAGTAAAAGCTACCTATAGGATGCTTGTTTCGTGCAATCTAGGAATACTTGTACATGATCCAGGCGTTTGTCGACCAGGTGCTCAAAGCAAATAAGAAAGAAAAAAAAGTGTTCAGAGCTCTTTCACGACAAGAAATTAAATTAGTATGCTTGTACATTTAGTCGATTTTCGGCATACTGAGAGTGATGGAAATAGGTTTTAGCTCACTTCTGTCGATATAACAACTTATAACTAGCTACTCTTTTCACATCATTTAAACAGAAAAATACCAATTTTTTGGTTGTTATTTATTATCTTTTCCGCCTAACTTTGTTTTGATCGGGACGTTAAACATTGACTTTTACCATTGGCAAAGAAGTTCTTATTTTTTGAAATACTCAACCAACTCAGCTAGCCTACTTCGTTCGATAATTTGCTGTTATTGCCCGTTCTTTTTTCCAACCCAGTGCGCAATCCAGTAGGATCCGGTTCTTTGAAGAAAAACAAAATTGTATGCGCGCCAAACCAATCGGATTTACGTGTCAGCAAATCTGGAATGTCTTTCCTCAAATTCTGGTCTTGGATTGGACAGGGATACAGATATGAAGCACTGCCAGGAGTCATTGGAGTACACTTCATCTTTAGCAGGAACAACTAGTTTCCTGAGAGATCCCGACAACGGCTATTAAACTGTTACCTAAGCCACACATACCCAATAGCCGATGATATCGTTTGATAAGCACAATAGATCAGTAGACTTTTCTTGTTTGTTCCTTCAGAGAAGTTCAGTCATGCTGTGCACGCCTAGGAAAAAGTGTCACACGCTGCAACGTGTTCGACCCAACGGGAACAATAGATGGGATTTAACAGCTGCTCTGAATCAGATTTGCGATCCGTTATGTTTCCTTTATCTGGAGTTTTGTTTAGCTGTTCTATTGTTTGTCTGATTTTGTGATGTAGCTGGATGAGTCACGGCTAGTTCGGCCACCCTCACTCGTGCTGAGCGTGTTTTTTTCCTTCGTTCATCATGACGCTCCGAGTTTGACGAGAGTGAATAATTCTCTGGTTAGTAACAGTCAAGAAGTAACTAAACACGGAGACATTTACATCACGGCAGAGACAGTTTCATGATGCAGATCTGCGGAATTCGGCTACACGTGAATAGTGGGTTTATTTCGTGTAAGTCACAAATACAAGTTGAAGTTTAAAATTGCTGAGATAGCTTACATCAGGCCAAACCTGCTTTGTTTCGATTTCCGATTTTGTGCGCGTTAATGATTTGACGACGAGGAGATGAACTTTGAGTAAAATGTTCACCTTACTGCCCAAAATGTATCGGAACCCGTTTGCATTGTAAGGTTATGCTCAAAAAAACTATAAATTTGTTGCACAATTCACCTGCTGCCCATTGATGTTGAATTCGCTTGTGCGTCGCATGTTAACAAATTTTAGGAGTAAAAACTCGAAATGTTAAAAATTACCACAAGTGCTCAAAATAGCTCTTAGGAAAAATGCCTCATGGGTGTGACAGGTATTATAATTAGCGTAATGTATATCGCATCAGACCTCTAACTTTACATCCGCCTCGGTTTTAAATCTGGGCCAAACAGTACTTTGAATGCATTCACTCACTCATGACTGAAGTTTTCAAGGAATGCACTAAGTTTCAAGCGTTTTTAACATTGGTACAAATCCCCTGACCCGCGATATCAACTTTTAAATTCCGAGGCTCTTAGAGTCTAAATTTTAACTTGCTAGGCTAACAGTATCATAGCATACGCAATGAATGGTCGGCATATCACGGTGACAGTTGACCACAGAATGCATGCATCAACCTTAGGTTGACAGACTCTCGTACATGTTAGTGATTCCACTTAAATCGAAATTAGGGAGATAGCCAGTTACACGTGGAGACTGAAATGCATGCATTCGATAAAACCCTTCCGCTTTTCACAATTTGTCACTTATATGCACACCAGGATGTGGTTCATCAGAGTTGCTATAAAACTGCGCAAAAGCCAAGTTTACCTCGTTAAATGTAACTGATCATTTGTCCCCTAGAACTTGCGCGTAGCGTAGCGCCACAGTTGTGGTACGTGTGAACCTCACTATCTTATTATCATAAGTCTTAACAATCGTGTTTTGGGATGCGCACAAGAATTAAAGCGAAGTTCATGCTGCTGGCATTTGAAAATGGTTCTGACAACTCCATTCCCTGCGGAAATAATTTTTTTCTCACTTCAGGCTGAACTGTTAGCTGATTGACAAATTCTTCCAACTCTGAAAGTGTAGTTTCGTTTTGTTAAGAATTGTCCAACCTAAGGAATAAAAAAAATTAGTGTGTGATCGTAGGAGTTGCGTTATCCGATGTTTTGGGGAGATAAACATTGCATCATTGAGCCTCGCGTGTAATTCATTAAATATAAAGTCAACATACGCTGGGTTTCAATCAGACTGGAGTAAACAGAATCACATGACCTGAATTAAAATGTTCAGAATGGGAGTCAGATTCAAGTTGCAGCGTCAGCCAAATTTGAGCGGATGATTAGAGTAGCCAAGTGGAATGGAAAACGAACAGGTTGAACCATGTGAATGTTATAATAATAACACAGCGTTGTCGGTAGATGTAATGCGCCAACGTTTTGACTACCGTGGGCGCATCGATTTTTCGATACACTCCCTACATCATTTGGTCCTGAGGTTGAACAATGCTGCCGTCAAGGTGCTTTGCTATATTAGACAGAGTGAAAAGGTTCCTGAGATATTTCGTACTCCAGCTCCAAGGGATTTACCAATGTTAATTAAGAAGCTTGGTTTGTTTGTGGAGAGATTTGGGCCTTTTATGGTAATACCACTGAATGCGGAAAATACTTTTACGGAAAATAACGCTAAGGGAACCTGAAAAATCTAACTAAGTGAGAGTATATTGAAGTCATAAATAACAAAGGGATGTGTGCATACGCTACGGTATTGTTTTCATTAATATTAAACCTGGTGCGAGTTGAAACGGCTGAAAATTTCTACATTTGGCTGTAACTGAGCACCAAAATGAAGGTGGTTATTTCATATGAACTTAAACACTGGCTCTTCATTGCAGTGGAAAATGGCCATGTCGTTATAAATGGCTTACATTTTTCAATCATATCAAACTACTGCCCATATGCGCAGGGCAGAAACCTTGATCTCAAACGTAGTTGCTCAGCTCACGTGATTCGGTCGATAGCGCTGAAGGGACGCCATTAAACGTGAAGTCCGTTCCTTTCACTTAAGTGAAGCAATCCATCATCAAGCCCTGCCGAAAACTGAGTGAAAAGAAGTTGTCCTCAAGATATTCTAAGGAGTGGTTCATCCCCTACTTAGGTTGGACTTTTGACCATGTGTATTTGCTGAGGATTACTAGTTAATCGCCACTAAAATGTGACTGACATGATGCAAATAGTGTTCGCTTGGATAGATTATGCCCTATACTAATCTGAACATCCGTATCGTTTAGGAATCTCATAGCATAAGGCTGGTTAAGATTATAAGGTGCTTTCAGGCACCAAGAGTCAGCAGCAGCGATCGTCATTACTAATCAACTTTCGTTTTACGCATTATTCAAAATAGGAGTACATTTAGAATAAGGTTAGTAGAGTTCCTTAACAGAACTTTGGTAATCCCAGTGATATGCCTTGCTCTATGGCTTTGTTTAGATGATCGCGCAAGTAAACTTGAACGGCTCCGATTTGATTGTTTGTGGATCCACCCGACCTGCCTACTGGTTTACTTCCTTTTTACCGAATGATTCGTCCTGCAGTGTCACCATCCCATCTGTCATCAAAGACTTCGAAGCCCTCCACATTTTCATTCTTGTTAGGAATAACCAGCTCTGCATTTTCGTGGTGTCTGAGTTGGAACGTGAACATTGGACCATCGATTGTGAATCTTACACTTGAGCCATTAGGCGAGCCTTGTCGATTCTCTACGAATATAAAGGCGCCCAAATCCGTCAGTGTATTTCACAAGCGACAAACTTGTCAACATACCAGTTGAAGATGAATAAATATGCAAGAAGCAAAGACGTTACCAAAAAACCATAAGTACCTTTGTTACTTGATAATTTGCAGTGGAGGGAGATTTGGTGAGATAATCTAAATGATCCCTGTGTTAGACGATGAACTTGGGACATGCGACTGGCATCTTTGCATCAGCTGTCTTGGATCGAGAACAGGCTAAACAGTTTCATAGAAATTTTAGTTATTTAATTCATAGAGATAGCAGTTTGAGGGGTATAAAATTGTTGCGGTTGACATTTAGAACTAATCCATTCAAATCGAGCGAATTCTAAATTTGCTTCCTGATTCACGAAAGATGTGATGGTTTTTAATTGCTGTTGAAAACAGTCGATAGCAACAAACCTACGTAATTGGAAATTTCCAGTTGGTAGCTCATTTCTGAAAACAGTTTGCTTACTCAACACTCGCATTTCCGCATTTCAATCAAATTATGTTTATGTTTTACTATACTATACGGAAATAACGTGAACATCGATATGTTGTGAGTTCAGGGAGGTTGACTTGTTACTCAGCAATGGCCACATTTTAAACAGTTCTTCACTGGAATGAAGCACAGAATGGCGTTTTTTGTGGCTGCATCTGTAGGTTATGATGAGAAAAGTGAATCTACTTCGGGGTTCGATGTGACGTCCAGCGAGTTCTTCATATGCAGTTCTAGAGGGATCTTTCAGGATCTATAATGGAAATTGATCACAAGCAAATATACGTAGTATATATGCCAAGCAAACCGGATCAAAGGACGGGATGCAGTGCACACAGCCAACTTAATAGACACTGCTGAAATAGTTTGAAATCTTGCCTAAATATTTAGCAGTGATTGCAGAAAACTAGGACATGTCTTAGTGATTCAATACTCAGGCGTGTCACTGTCGGAAATTTTTATCAAAAGAGTTCCGATAGTGCAATAGGAAAAGTGGTATAAATCACAGATGATGTCTATGAAGCACAAGAGGAAAGGGCCCGGAAAGTGAACACTGCACCCGCCAGTTTGTGAACGAAAAACCGCTGGTTTTTTGCAGCCAGTATAGATTTCTGAAGATAATACATGATGGGAAGTGCTCGTTTGCGCGGACTGAGCGGAAGATAAGATTTCAAAGGTACGGGTGAAGAGAGCAAACAATAAAAGACGACAAACAATGAACAAAAATCTGGTCGAATGAACGTAAATTGATCACTATATATCTGATATGATCCAAAGGTGTAGAACTCTCGAAAGAGTATCCCGCCATTCCAAAGATTCCTTTCAAAGTATTCAGGTTCTAGATTTCCAAATCACCCTAAACGGGCTAGTGGAATAATTCCGATATCTGAGTTTAGTTCCTCAGACTGCTCACATTCACATACAACTTTAATGCATTAATTCTGCTGGAATGGTAGATGAACACACCCTCTCCTCGACTCCTCCATCCGTCACTGTCATCTTTTAAGGTAGCAAGCAAATAAGCCATCATTAAGTGGGCACAATGAGTGACCAGTCGGTGGGCTCTGAAACCACGTTTTCCACTGTGTATGATACAGGAGAATGCGATCAACAAAAGACAACCCCTTGCCAAAATATTCAACGTGAATTCATCAATTTTACTCTGACTTGAGTTTGCATTCTAGGTGTGCTTGTGTTCGAAGTTCGATGACTGAAACAAAACTTGGTTTTCGACACGATTCGACTGATAATACGCGGTAAATGATAAAAGTGGACGCAATGGGTAAGAAGCAGGGAAGATTGTGGCTAAAATAAGAGTACAGTGTT